>CAUYLG010041543.1:0-177312 GCA_963573385.1 Cacajao melanocephalus | reverse complement strand
TCATCATGGATATTGGCCTGAAGTTTTCTTTTCTTGTTGAGTCTCTGCCGGGTTTTGGTATCAGGATGATGTTGGTCTCATAAAATGATTTGGGAAGGATTCCCTCTTTTTGGATTATTTGGAATAGTTTCAGAAGGAATGATGCCAGCTCCTCTTTGTATGTCTGGTAGAATTCGGCTGTGAACCCATCTGGACCTGGGCTTTTTTTGGGTGGTAGGCTCTTAATTGCTGCCTCAACTTCAGACCTTGTTATTGGTTTATTCAAGGTTTCAACTTCTTCCTGGTTTAGGCTTGGGAGGAGGCAAGTGTCCAGGAATTTATCCATTTCTTCCAGGTTTATGTGCTTTCTTTTTTACTGGATTATGTTAGAATGCAGTAGTTTGCAGAGAAATTCAGTGAAGCAGCTGATAAAATGCTTTAAAAATATATTTCAGAGTTGAGCAATAATAGTGATGTCAAAATAGTAGCCCCACCTTCTTCAGCCCACTTAAACCAACACTGAATATGGACACATTCGTTTCTTGTCATCAGCCAGACAAAATGGAGTAGCAAAAATCCATCCTATATGTCTTTGAGTCTTATAATACAGTTCTCTTTTCTCTGCCTATTAATAAAAGACCCCACTGAATGAAACCAGAATTCTTTTAGGCAATTTAAACTTTCTGAAACAGAGGAATGCTAGAAAGAGGAGGTAGCCAAGGAATATAGAGTAAAAAATTAACTTTTGAGGTCAAATGCTTATCTGAACAGATTGACTAGTTTGATTATTTTTAAAAGTATTATGTTGATACCAGTATTTTAATTTGAATCAAAAGTAATGATTTAACCAAAGTTATGCTTCCATTATCAACTCACAGAAACACAAAAAAACAAAATCGTTTTTTCAGTTCTTATTTCCCACTGATGCTGACAAAGGAAAACCTGAGATAATCAAAGACCCAAAACTAAGTAAGACCTCTCAGGATCTCAAAGCCAAGCGTTTGACAGAGAAGAGAAGATAGAGAAGGCTTATTATCTAGGAGTGGAAAAGAATGTTTTATGCTGAAATAGTTGAAGAGAGAATTCAAAATCAAATTTAGCATCCCACTTAGGAGGCTTCCATCTCTTCTTAGGGACTGAGTAATGGAAGTGACTGGTGTAAGTGTTCAGCACCCATGAAGACCTAACTCTTGAGGGAGAGACTCCAATCTAAACTTCCTACTCATTGCTGTCTTAAAAAAAAAAAAAAAAAGAAAGAAAGGAAGTCCTTATTCCTAAAGTGACTAATACAAGCCAAGCACTCAGTCAAGGGCTACTGAGGGAATGACTTCAATAAAAAGCAATCATGTGTAGACTTCATCCTTGTCAATTGTTGGCAACTTTGGCCAAGAAGATGTTTTGGAAAACGCCATTCACTACTCTACATTTTCTATGGGGCTGTTGAAAAATAAAAAAGAAAGCTTTGATCTGGAAAGCTCTGATTCTCATTCTCATTATCTTTGTGATCTTGGAAAGGATGTTTATTCTTTCTGAGTATGTTTTCTTTTTTCTAAAATCAGAAACTGCATTATCTCTTATATCTTGTTGTATGTAAATTCTATAAATCTTATCCTAGGATTTCAACAATGCCTCTAGAAAAAGACAAAAGAGACTAGGAATCATGAGAAGAGAGAGAGATTATAAATTCTATATGAGGAAGTTTCGTCTAAAACTTTTCTTCTTCTATCAAAAGCAAGTTGTATATACTTTTCAGTTAAGCCATACCTGCCTTGTAAATGCCAAACATAGGTCCATTTTAAAGTACAGTGAAAACTATATTCCGTTTCATTTTTAAACAGCTTTATTGAGAATCCACATGCCATGCAATTTACTCACTTAAAGTGTATACAATTGAGTGATTTTTAGTATGGTCTCAGTTTGCAACTATCACCACTATTAATTTTAGAACACTTTAAATCACTCCCCTCAAAAACCCCACACTCATTAACACTTGTTCCTCATTCCCCTCTCCAACTGTCAGCAACAACTAAGTGACTTTCTGTTTGTAGGAATTATGAATTCCCTCTTCTGGACATCTCATATATATGAAATGATATAATATGTGGCTTTTTGTGACTGATTTCTTTCACTAAGCATAATTTTCCAGAGGTTATCATGTCATACCATGTATCAATAAAATTCATTTCTTTAGATTGCTTAGTAATATTCCAGATCCTTTGCCTGTTTTTAAATTATATTTTCTTTTCACTATTGAGTATTTTATATATTCAAGATACAAGTTCCTTATCAGAGATATGATTTGCAAAATTTTTATTCCATTTTATATTTTCTTAAATGCATTTTTATTGCCATGAAAGAAGAGAGAGGGTGCTGAGATAAAATAATACAGAGGCTACTTTAGTTTGGGGAAAGGGGTCAAGAAAGTACCCTGACACATACTGAGGATTTGATAGAGCTGTCTTGAGGGGGAGGAGAGCATGGCAGGCAGAGAGAACAGCATGTGCAAAGGCCATGAGACAAGAATGAATTTGCTGAGTTTATGGAGGGGCAGGAAGGCCAGTGGAATAGAAAGATGGTGAGGTAGGGAAGGGTAGGAGACAAAGTCTGGGAAGAGGGAAGGGACCATTTCACATACACCTTAGAGTCCACATTAAGGAGTTTGAAATTTATTCAGAAAGCAGTTAAGTGCTTTTGTGGATTTTAGCAGTGGAAATGGCACGATCAAATATAAACTTTAAGATGGTCCTGCTAGCTGCTTCAGGAAGACTGATGTGTGGAAATGAGGTAGAAATAGAACCAAGATGACCACTTGGGAGACCTTTGCAGTTGCTAGAGTGAGCAATGACTAAACTGAGTGGGCTTGAACTAAAATGGGACCGTGGAAAACGAGTAAGGTGAATGGACTGGGGATTTTTGGAGCTACAGGGTCATGGTTAAAAGTGTATGTTCTGAAGTCAGAATGACTGGGTTATAGTACTAATTTCCTCTCTTACTAGCTGTGTGACCTTGGGCAAATTAATTTTCTTATGCCACCATTAAATGAAAATAATAATAGGTGCCATGACATGAAGTTGTTATGAAAATCAAATGAGTTAATAATGCTGTATATGCATCACAAGAGTACCTGGCACATAGTGAATGCTTTAATAACTATTGCTGCTGTTAATTGTTTTGACTACTTAAATAGACAAGTGTTGGTGATAGTTTGGATGGAGAAGAGGAGGGAAGTTTCAAAGACAATTGACAGGTATTCGGCTTGTGTATAAGTCACTTGGTGGTGCCAGTGCTCAAGATGGAGGAAATTGGAGAGAATGAGGATTTGAGAGGAATATCAAGAATCTTATTTTAGAGCTGTTTGTTTGGATGGATGTGAGATATCTGAGTGGAGATGTCAGGCAGCTAGAATCTGGTGCTCAGAGTAGCGTCCTGGGCCAGAGATAGAGCTGATATTCAAAATCAAACTGAGATATACTGGAGAAATTTGCAAAACAGCACTTAGAAATAATATAGCTTTGTCCTGGACCAGCCAATAGGATGTCAGGACAATTTAACGAGCCCAGTTTTCTTGGGAGAGGTGGCAGATACAGCAAAAAGAGTGCAGACATTATAATCAAGCAGACTATCTTTTGAAATTTATCTCTCCATTTACTTTTTGAGTGACCACAAACAGTTATAAGTGGGTTAGAGAGGAGGGGTCATGGACAGTCCCCAGGTTCCTGCTTGAGCACCAGGCGGTTTATAGAGCCAGTTCCTGGGATGGAGGAAAGTGGAAGGAGGCATGCTCTTCAGAACTTCATCTTTCTCTGCAGAAGATTAGTAGGCCTTCCTCATAGGTGAAGACCAAAGGAATGTACACCTGGCACATACTACATGCTCAGTAATGATTGTCTTGGATGATTTGGACACTTCTCTCCTTCCCAACTCCACTGTAAGCATCTCCCCCAGCCTGCCTAGATTTTTAGATGAAAATGTTGGATGGGAACCATGAGGTGACAGGGCAGGGCCAGGACTAGGGTGAAGTGAGTGAGGCACGCACCTTGGGCACCAAAGAGAAGGGAGTGTCAGAAATCCAAGCAATCACAACAAATATTATTTTAATGCACTATTTTTAAAATTCAGAACCAATGCACAAATACCCATGAGAAATTAAATATTAATGTTTAAATAAAGGCAGAATCAGTATTACTGATTTCTTCTTTCACCTCAAGATCTGTACTGGAAAAAGGTGAACGCTTACTCCCCAGCCCCCAAGACTCCTTCTCATTTCTCCCATAGTTGGTAGCTAAGGGCTAGTCTTCAGCCTCATGCGATCCAGTCATCTTTAAATGGGGACAATTTCAGAATGTATTCTAACGCCTGTGATACTGGGCACACTTGAGGTTGGGGCTTAGGCTCCTACCAACCCAGCCCCCAACCCTTTTCTATCAGTTGCAACATGAGAGTTGGAGCAACGTTCCTCAGTTCACCCCATGTCAGTAAACCAGACCCTTTGACCCTGGCACTGTTGAGCAAACACAAAGTAAAATAACCCAATGCTCTATTAAAGGCTGAGGTTTAAAGGTCAGCTTTGTGCTTATTGGCTGCGGGTCTGATTCACTCCCTAAATGACTCTCAGGGAGCTCTGTGCTTGCAACATGAAGTGAGGAGATGAGAGTTTCCATTCGGAGTGAGGAGCTATTTGCTTTACAAGGAGCTGTCATTGCCAACAGGAAAACAGCGGGTCAGGAGCAGGCGGAAGAGAATGGAGGTCCCCATACCAGAAATTCTTCCTTCTGATTTGACTCTGACATTTGAAAGCTAAAGGTACATGTAGGCCAGGCCCAGTGGCTCACACCTGTAATCCCAGCACTTTGGGAGGCCAAGGTGGGCGGATCATGAGGTCAGGAGTTCAAGACCAGCCTGGCCAACATAGTGAAACCCCGCCTCTACTAAAAATACAAAAAGAATTAGCTGGGCGTGGTAGTGGGCGCCTGTAATCCCAGCTACTTGGGAGGCTGAGGCAGGAGAATCACTTGAACCCAGGAAGTGAAGGTTGCAGTGAGCTGAGGTCCCACCATTGCACTACATCCTGGGCGACACAGCACGACTCTGCCTCAAAAAAAAAAAAAAAAAAAAAAAAAAGAAAGGTAGGTGTCGTGGCTTGTAGCTTTCAGCTCTTTCCCAGGAATATCTGAAAATCTCCAACTGAAATAATTTGGTAATTTAGACATCATTAGTAAGTGGATAAATAATTAATGATAGACTTGTCACAGCTCATATGTATCACAAATAAATACTTGCGGAGTTTTGACCTTGTGGGTCACTTTTCCTATAACAAAAGCTGGGTGTGGGAAACCAGCATTTTTAAAGATTTATTATTTAAGTATTTTGACTTCAATATAAAGAAAAACTTGTCTAAATTTTAGAACATTTTGCTGCAAATATAATAGACTTCCTAATGCACATTGATGAATGATTCTGAAACAATAAAAGGAAAAAGAAAAAGCTGCATGGATTAGACCAGAGCTGCCGCGGCACACTGGCACTTTAAGATTGCAACATTTTGTTTGGTGACCTTCATACCAGTTGACTGTATGCACCTTAATCTCTTTCTCAGAAAAAAAGCTGAGCCTACTATAGATTGGTCTTTTTTTTGTTAACCCCAGTTTTTCATTTACCTACACTTTATAACACCCAGTTTAATTTGCACAAAAGAATGAAGTTCATTATTACATAACTCAGAAACTTGTCTTTGAGATTTTAGGAACAGTAAGTATAAAGGTTGTCATGAATTGAGACTGAAAGACCTCATAGATAAATCGGGTGGGACATTTTTAAAAGAAAAAGTAAATAATGCTTCAGAAAAATGCAGAATGTGTATATAAATGCACAAATGGAAAGAAAATGTCACTTTTTGTAATGAGGTTTCTTTCAGACTTTGACACTCATAAGTAAATGTTCAGAGGAAATAAACATCAGGGCAAATCAGTTTTTGTGAGAGTTGCCAACGTGTAAATGTGAGATCTGCTGTAAGTTGTGCTGTCCATTTACCTGCCTATCTGCAGGAATATATATATATATTTTTTTGAATATTTAGTCCTTATTTCCCAAAAATAAATACAAAGACTTTTCAGACTATGAGTAAATATCACATGGTCTCTAAGCTACAGTTGTACATTATACCCATGGACATTTTCTTTCTTAAATAATTAAATGAGATTCACAATTGTATAAAATAAGAATCTTAAATATTAAGTTATGATGCTTTCTTTAAAGTAGTCCAGTTTCCTTCTTTTCTCTCCCTTCCTCCCTCTATTTTCTTCCCAGCTAACTCCCCTCCTCTCTTCCTTCTCCCCTTCCTCCTTCTTCCCCCCTTTCCTTTCTCTCCTCCTGTCTTCTTTCTCCCCTTCCTCCTTCTTCCCTCCTTTCCTTCCTTCCACATTCATTCTTATAATGTTCATTTGAATGCTTAGATGTTAGATTGTCTCATTTCTACCTCTATGATTATTACCTATAAATCAAAGCGGCAAGTCCCACTAAGACCCTAAGAGCCAAGTTAGTATCTTTTTTTAACCTCCTATTATTCACTCAAACTTCATCTTCTTTTTTCCATTACTACAAGTTATTACTAAAACTAGCACAGAAAAGCTTATCACTATATTGCCTCCTTTAAATTAAGATAGTCTCACAAATATAGTATTTAGCGAAAAGATAAGGCTAATAGTCTTTGGACTGTCTTCCCTATTTTGAAAACTCTTCACTCACATCCCTAAACCATATGCAAATAGTCAGAGGATTTGTAGGCAAGCATTATGCAGAAAACCATTAACATGACTTTCAGTTTTCAGGAGGGAAAGTCAAAAATTCCACGGCAAATTAGAGCTGTTGGACTAAATGTTGGTCTATTAATAAGCAGAAAGAACAATTTAGCTGTTTTCCCTGCTGAGTTAGTATATAGTACTGCTGTCTTTCCTCCAGCGGTATTCTCCAGCTGGGTTACATGGTCCTGGGAATTTCCTCTCAAAATGCCCATTTCTGTCAACCAGCCATCAGACCTTCCTGAGCAGAGTTAATGTGACAGTGGTGAACATATTGAATTTTAATAGGAAAGTGACCTTCCCTGATGTCAGAAATGGGTCATATATGTGTGAAATCCATGGAAATAGTTGAGAACAGAGTTAAAATAAGGAACATTCATTATATTGGTATACAGTATTCACCATACTTGTACTGAAATATGCCTATAAGTAGCTTGCCTGCAAGAATTTTTCATAATCATTTCTAAAGAACTGATTTTCCCTTTCATACTTTGTCTTTCATTGGCCAACTTTACAATCACCCTCTAACTAGCCACGTGGCTGCCCATCACTCCCTCTGTCAAATTCAGAATTTTGACTTTGCCTTCATACTCAAGCCATTCCTGCTTTGACTTCCTCTGTCTTACATCTGTCCTTGACCTTATTTTGGCTGTTTTGTTTGCCATTCTCTAAATTCACACCTTTCTGGCCTGCTTTTGCATGGGCTCCTCTGTCATTTATTTTTAACTGGCACAGAGTCCTTCCCTGTCATCCGCTGGCTTGTGTTCTCCTTCCTCTCCAAAGCCAGTGGCAGGGGTTTTCTTTCTCTGAAAGGGCATTTCTATGTTTGAATATTACTTTTAATAACCAGAACTTGCTGACGCTTGAACATTTAGCCAAACAACCTGAATCTGTTATAAATGTTCAAAGACCAAGATTTTTGTATGTTTTGTAACCTCATGACAGGTACTTAATGGGTTGTGTTTATGTTCAGGAAATGAACTTTTAGGTTGTCAAGATGGGAGGTATACAAGTCTATTTTAATAAAGACCCCTATCTAAAGGCTGCTTTTTCTAGCCGATGGAACAAACCAGGACAAGGCCTGCTTATCTGTGTATTTTAGCTTTCCTAATTGATAACAAGTGCTTCTGAAAAATTGTTTATATAGTTATCTAAAATAATCATTAATTACCAACATTGTACGTTTTATTCTGTTTAACCTCTTTTGGTATTATTGCTTTTCTCAGAGTTGAGCAGTAATTGTTTTTATGATGGAGACTTTTTAAAGATTTTTTTCAATAGCATTTTGATCCCTGAATTGGGTTTCTATGTGATTATGCTGATTATTTCATATATCTGAGTCTTTTTAAAATTAAGTTGTGCTTCCATCTTTAATGATAAATTGCCAGTGAAAACCAGGAGAACTCAAGAGAGTCTGACTATTTCTGCACTTGGAATGTGTCAGGGGTCAGTGCTCGGCAAATGGGACATGTGGAAAGGATTCATAATTCAGTAGTCACCCAAATGGTATCATAAGAGTTTGAACTATAAAGAAAGAAGTAGTTGCTTCTTGCTGACCAAGAAGATTGCTGCAGGTTTCAAAGAAAGAGAGAATTCGTCATCAAGGGCAGGAAGGTACTTCATTAATAATTACCAAATGAAGTGGTCGTGATGACTCCTGCTCTCTTTCCTTGAAACCTGTAGCAATCTTGATGGTCAGCAAGAAGCAACTACTTTTTTCTCTATAGTTCAAATTCCTCCAATACCATTTGGGTGATCATTAAATTATGAAAACTTCATTCCCCATCTCCTCCCATTTGCAGAGCACTGACCCCTGACACATTCTATGGACCAAAATGGTCAGACTCTGAGTTTTCTTGGCTTTCATTGGTGATTTATTATCTGATGCCTCCTCACCCATTTCCCTCCAGGACTCCCCTCCAGGATTTTAGAGTTTTGTTATATAGTACTTTAAATTTCCATTAAGCTTGAAATCATTCATTTCAAAGAAAAGAGTCATAGTGCCTCTGATTATACGCAGGATAAATAGAAGTAAAGATATCCCTGTGTCATCATGAAAACAAACAGCTGACAATTGAACTTATTAACATATTCACAGGACAAGATGAAACGAAAGGTATTCTCTCTGAGATCAAACCCTCCCAATACTTCAAAGAAGGGCGTAGCATGAGAAAGTTATCTCCTAGGTTCACTGCAGGTTCACTTAGACCTGTTTGAGTTGTTGAGATTATTTTAAGCTCAGGAATTAATGTTTTAAAATGGCTAAACCTAGTTCATTGTTACAGAGTAAAAAATATTCGATCATACTTAAGGGTTGTTGGAGTTTTCTCATGGTAATGTATTATAATTGATAACATTCATTAATTGCTTCACATTTTTTTCCTAATTAAATTTTAAAAATAAATGCATAACTGCTCTTTGAAATTTGATTGATTTGACTTAAAAACTAATTGGAAAGGGGAGTGTGTGCCTACTAATTTTATAATTAAAATACATGTTGCTAAAGAGTGTCCATCTACTTTTAATTCCTTCATTTCTTGTTAAAATGGAGGCCATATTTGCATAACTGTGTACCCTGTAATCATGGGAGACTGGGAAGTTGCAAAAAATACTTTGCAAGGACAACAACTATCTAGACTCTTCTGCCTATTTCCTTGTAAAGATCTCTGTGATTATTTTGGGCCCACCCAAATAATGCAGGATAAGCTCCCTATCTCAAGATCCTTACCTCGATCACATGTATAAATACTGCCACAGAAGCTAACTTATTCACAAATTTCAGGATAAAGGTGTGGACATCTCCAAGGACCATGATTTCGCTGCCCACACTCACATTATATTACTCAGAACCATAGAGGGCACCCCACAAATATTCCTGAATATTGTTGAGTGATCACATGAGATGGTTTCAAAAAGCTCCATGAATTATACTTTTGAAGGAGAAATAGACTTCTGATGTCATCACAGGAGGCCTTTCAGGAATTTTCAAGAGTATACTTTTTTTTTTTGAGGAAGATCTTTCCAATGTAGATCATGTAATGGAATGATAATTTAGCAGCAGCAGCGTGCATTTTTGCAGAAACACACAAACATACATAATTCCCTTGATAATAACCCAGTATACTGACCTCTCTCCAAACCTCCTTTCTATTTTGTTGTGGCCAGAATTTGAGTGGAAGGAAAGGAGATTGGCAGAGGTAAGCAGGAAGAGGCCAGAGTGGAAGGAGCAGAGAAAGAATTAGCCAGATCTGATAGAAAGATGGCTTCTGGGACAATTCTTTTCAGAGGCCAAGATGGCTAATGGGACACTCGCTTCACTCATTTTCCTCTGAGATTATGCAGTAAAACTAGAGGAACATAAAAAGCAAAGGCTTTCTTACTTCCTTAGAAGATCATGACTAGTGTGTCCAGCTTC
Source organism: Cacajao melanocephalus (assembly GCA_963573385.1). Lineage (NCBI taxonomy): Eukaryota > Metazoa > Chordata > Mammalia > Primates > Pitheciidae > Cacajao > Cacajao melanocephalus. Next base: position 167,121 of record CAUYLG010041543.1, on the reverse strand, counting down.
TGATTTCTCTTGACAATATTATTTATATTCTTTAATAAATTTTATTCTGATAATCAGTGTAGAAAATAAAAACTGCCTATTTTAGTATTCAGAGATGTAGCTGTAACATTTTGACATATTTTCTTCTAGTTTTTTTCTTTGGATATGTGGTTATATCACAGAATCACAATTGTGGTCTAGAGAAAGTTTTATGTCTTACTTATGTTCACTTGACTGGGAAAATTTTCTCATGACATTAAATGTTTTTCAAAACATGATTATTCAATGACTGTATAATATTGCACTTTTGGATGTACCTCTATGGTTGAATGTTTATGTTTCTGCCTAGAATGAATGATGTGGCCTTGAATAGCCTTGCATTACGTCTTTTGCCACCTTCTTAATTGTTTCTATTGGACAGTTCCTAGGAGAGGCAACCAAAGGGCATAGATGTTTTTACGATTCTTCTTACATGTGGCCAACGATATTAATTTATACACCTACTGTCAGTGTCATGACTATTTCTCCTCACACTCAACAGCATTAAGCATTAATCATTTTTAAGAATTTTGAATGCTTATGGATAATTATGAGGATTTTTGGTAACTTGTTGATCTATGTTCTTTGCCCATTTATCCATTGAGATGTTGACAGCTTGCTTATGAACTATCTTTGTGTGTTATGTCTCTGGAAATTATTTTTCCAGTTTGGTGTTTGTCTTTTGAGCATTATGCTCTCTGATATATGACTGTGTTTCACCTTTACTACACTAGTCAAATCCACTATTACTCTGATACATTTCACTACTTTTATGTTTAGAAATTATTTGCTAAGTTCAATAGCTGATAAATAACCACCTGTATTTTATATAATCCTTCACTATTTTATTTTAAAATTTACTATAAAATTTATTTGTATTTATTTTAACATATAGTATGAGACAGCAACATATATTTTAAACTATTTGAATAGTTAATTCAATGTCATTTATTAAATGAATGCTCTTCACTGATTTGTGATTAAATTTATCTTTTAATTAGTATATATGTTTCTTTATCTGGGCTATTTCCATGACCATCTATTGATTACTGTAGCAGAACTATATTATAGTTTATATGTCCCATTATAATTTGTATTATAGTCTGTTTCTGATATGGTGGCCCCCTAACCCTTTCATTTTTATGTATTTTAAATTTATCTTAGCAATTATTATCTCAGCATTCTTTAAGGTGAATATTGGAATTAAATTTCAAATTTAAAAAATTTTGGGCTAGGCATGGTGGCTCATGCCTATAATCCCAGCACTTTGGGAGGCCAAGGCAGGTGGATCACTTGAGATCAGGAGTTCAAGACCAGGCTGACCAACATGGTAAAACCCTGTCTCTCCTAAAAATACAAAATTAACCAGGTGTGGTGGTGCACGCTTGTAGTCCCAGCTACTTGGGAGGCTTGAACCCAGGAGGCAGAGGTTGCAGTGAGCCAAGATCATGCCATTGCACTCCAGCCTGGACAACAAGAGTGAAACCCTGTCTAAAAACAAAAACAAACAAAACAAAAAAACCTTAGTGTGCTTTGTACAGAATTATGTGCAAGTTATGAATTATTTGGGAAAAGTTTGCATCTTTACAATTTTCAATCATTTCAAAATATCTCTTTGTGTTTTCAAGTCTTATGTAATGTGACCGAAAAATCATTTCTTTGTAGAGGTCCTACATGTTTCTTTTTAAGGTTATTCCTAAGTATTAGATACTTGTGATTACTTTTGAGATTATTTAAAATATTGTTTTCTAATTAGTGGTTACTGTTATATGAAAGCTATTGCTTTTAATATTTTGTTTTTTGATTCATTTATTCTCAGTTTTTTTATAAACAGTTATATAATAATCAAATAATGATTTTCTCATTATTTGATTATCATATAAGAAGTAATGTATCTCTTCTTTGTTGATTATATCCTATAATATTAGCCAGAATTTTCACAGCAATATTCAAAATACTCACTGGCATTCTACTCTTATCTTGTTTCTGATTTTAACAGCTATTTATTTGATGATAGATTTTCTAACCACATTAAAGGAATTTTACTGCACTCCTAATATGCTGAGAATTTTTTAAATAAAAAACTGGGTTTTGGGATACTATAAAATGCCTTTTATATTATTTTAGTAAATTATTATCCATGAGAAGAATATAACATGGAAGCTGGAGCATGGGATTTACGGCCAGACACAACAGGAGTCAAATTATACCTCCTCCTCTTAGAATTGTGTAACATTAAGCAATTTATTTGTTCCCTATTTGTTCCCTTCCAATTTCAGTCTCCTACTCTGTAATATGAAGATAATCATGTAACTATCTTGAGGATGAGTATCCAGTAAGAAGTATTTATAATGTGTTTAATGTCAGAATTGATACAGAGTATCATAGTTTCTTTTAAATTATTGTGCAAGTTTTGCCTTTGATCTATTAAAATGGTGTACTATAATTATAGATTTCCTAATATTTAATAATCTTTTTATTCTTGGAGTAAAGCCTACTTGGCCCTGATGAAATGTTTTCTTAACTTACTGCTGTATTCCATATTTGTTTGAGATTATTGCATCAATTTTCATAATGATTTGGTCCTTAGTTGAATTGTTATATTAGTTTTGATATCAAAATTATGTAAATTTTATTTAATGATTAGAAAGATTTTATCATTTCCTGTGTTCTGCACCTATGGAAATTATATTTTCATCATCAATTTTTTTCCTCTGAAATTCTCTGTATCAGGATTACTTTTTGAACTAGATAATGCTTTTATAACTTTTACAGATTTTTGCTTATGTTATTTCTGTTTATTGTTGTCAGATTGTTTTCTCTAATCAATTCATCTATTCAGTGTTTCTTCTATTTGTGGCAATTTGGGTAATTTATATTATACCTAAAAATTGTCCTTTTGTTAATATTCTAAAGTAGTAAGCATGAATTGAACACAGTATTTTCTTACAATTTCTAAGATTTTTATATGTGTGTTCCTTTCTCTTTTTCTTGATTTATTGCATAGATCTGAGGTTTATTTGACTTATTTTTAAGAATTTCCTCCTGGATTTATTTATCCTAATGTTTCTGTGCTCCTTACTTCTGTGACATAATCTTGTAGTGGTTAGACCTTAGTTTTAACATATTTTTGACTCTGCCACCTCAAAAGGAGTCATTGCTAATCAGCAATCATGTATTGAGTGCCTCGAGGGTGACTCTTACAAGAGTAGTAAGTGCCTATTTTTTTTCCCAAGACTGTGAACTATTGCCGAATATGCTACCTTGATTCATATCCCAGCTCCGCCACTAGCAACCTATGTAAACTCCAACAAGTTACTTGAATTTTCTATGCTGTGGTTTCCTCATTTGATCATGAGGATATGAAGCTCTGAGATTAGTGCCTTGCCTGGCATATAAGTAGCTTATAGATAATATTATTATTATATTTAAAAATAAACATTGTGGTTGCTCTTGAGGATACAAGGTATAGACACAGTTGTGAATGGAAAACTCAAAGACAAACTGAACATTGAAGTACTTTTTATTTGTAATGTTTGGAGAACTGTCCAGCCTTTAGAAGCACAGGAGTCCCTGAAAAAAGAATACTACAGGTATTTAAAAAAAAAAATAACCCACAAAGTTACCATTAATCTGTTCAAAATCCTCATTGGTGAAAAAGTAGCAGTTCTCACATGCTTATCCTACCTGTCTGGATCCTCACATATCTGCAGATATCTGTATTCGAAAGTCAGAGATAAATATTTTTTCTTGAGGGAGCCAGCAACTTACAGGAAAGAAGCTCAAGTCTTTTTAAAATGTTTGTGGATAGGGGGACTAAAGTGAGATACGGTGTTTCTGTTTTGGAAAGAGTCTCTAGTGATAACAAAATATTTTTGTTTCATCTGTTGCTATATGTGAAGGGCACACTGAATCACAAGGGCAACAGGGCAAGGTGTAGCTTTGCTTTCTCATAGCAGTCTTATAGGCAAGCAGGATGGGTAAACTATAAACAGAATTAAGTGTATATATGGGTTATGCTATGTTTCACATTTATTGCCACAGCTCATTCAATAATACTCTCTCTAAGTTCCATGCTTCCTAGAATACTTTCTTAACCACTATTACTGATAACATTTTCTTGTACCTCCCCAAAGGGAGAGGTATCTGTTAATGTGCTTCCATTGCTTTCAGTATAATGTTCAAACTCCATAGCAAGGCATGGAAGTCCTCTCCAGGTCCCTCTTCTACCACAGATCCTTACTATGCCTCAGCCACGTTAAGTCATTGTGGCAGGTGGAATTCTGGCATGGCTCCAAAGATTCCTACCCCCTGGTGTACACAGTCTCTAATCTCGTCTCTTTACTTGGCCTGGACCTGTGAATATGATAGGATAATCACTCCCTTGACTACTTTACTTAGTATAGGACTCCATTTTAGGAGAACGAACCATGTTTACCCTACTGGCCTTGAAGAGCTAATTGCCATAGAGTGGAGAAGGCCATATGGCATAGAATGGCAGGTGGCCTTTAGGAGCTGAGAACAGCCCTCAGCTTGCAGCCAGCAAAAGTGGGGATCTCTGTTCTGCAGTTGCAAAGAACTGAACTCCACCAGCAACCAGTTAGATTAGAAGGAGACCCCAAGCCATAGCTGAGTTTGCAGCTTCAGCTGACACCTTGATTTCAGCCTGGTGAGGTCCTGAACAAAGGGCTGAGCTAACCTAAGCTTAGACTCCTGACCCATGGAAACTGTAAAATAACTTTTGTTCTTTTAAGCTGCTGATGTGGTATGAATTTGTCATACAGCAACAGATAATATAGTCATTTAGTCTGTTGTATTCTCTTATCCCTGATCACCCGTTTCCCTTAATACAATTTGTATTCCATGGGTCCCTATCTAGAGCCCAGTCATCATTCCTTTTCCCCCCTCAGACTTGTCAACTTCTTCTACATGGAAAAAAATGATCTTTTTATTCTGAAATTATATTCTATATTTGGCCTTCATCTCCTTGGATTATTTTTATTTGTAAAACTATTACTGGCTTCATATTCTGTTTTTATATTCTACTAAATGCATGTAACTACAAATATTTTATAAATTATTTTGTATTCTTCACAACTCAGTATATAAGAATACATATCTGAAGAAATGTATTGATCATAACATTTAGGCTGGGTCTTGAAAAAAGCATGAATCAAACTGTGTGTGCACCAGAATGGCGCCTGTGTGGGGCTGGTCTCTAATGGTAGGCTATGAGGACCCACTCTTAGCCCCATCAAGATATTCTTTTCTATCAATGATTTTGATGAGGCTACAGATAATATATGTGTTGATATTATGATTGACATGAAACCTGGAAGCATGGCACATACTTCGAGTAACAGAATTACTACCTGGAAAGATCATTTCAGGTTGGAGTGATAGAACAAAATTAAGTTTTAATTGAATAGGTATAAAAGCCTAAAGTTTTGTTTTGTTTTGTTTTTCTTTTTTTAAGACAAAGTCTCACTCTGTCACCAGGCTGGAATCCAATGGTGCAATCTCAGCTCACTGCAACCTCCACCTCCCGGGTTCAAGAGATTCTCCTGCCTCAGCCTCCTGAGTAGCTGGGACTACAGGCAGGCACCACCACACCCAGCTGATTTTTATATTTTTAGTAGAGACAGGGTTTCACCATGTTGGCCAGGATGTTCTCTATCTTTTGACCTCATTATCCTCCCGCCCACCTCGGCCTCCCAAAATGCTGGGATTACAGGTGTGAGCCCCCACGCCCAGCCAGCCTATACTTAAGTTTTTAAAAAATCAATCTAGAAACAAAAGTTGGGTTGAGACAGACAGCATATGCAAATATCTGTAGATTTGTTATTTACGAGTCAGTTTAAATCAGTGGTATAATGGATCATATAGTAGAGTTTATTTAAATCATGAAGTTAATTTTAGACTGCATTAATTGAATTGCTGTGTCCCAAACAAAAAGGATAATCCTCCTTTGATTTATGTGGGTCACATGACTCCCGGAGGGCTGGGTAGTTCTGGGCACCTCCTTAAATGGGGTCATGGACAGACTGGAATTTCTTCGCTGGGTAGCGGCCAGATGGGCAAACAGATTTACAGTCATGTCCTACATGGTGGAATAATCTGAACTGTGGCCCTTTCACCTGTAGAAGAGAAGGTGTTTAATATCTAAAAATCAGACCTATTTTTTATCACTTGGGTGAATGGAAAAGATAAGGTAATAGATTTTTACTTTATTAAAGTACCAACATGTAGTTAATAGCAAAATAGAATGGGTTGCCTTTGGGAGTTATTGACCTCATTCTCCTTGAGATGTACAAATAGAAATTTGGGTGGAGGAAAACAGAATTGTGAAGAAGTCTGTTGCATGTGTTGTTATAAGGAGGTAGTGACTGACTGAAAGACACCAGCAAATATAGACTCTAAGTTTCACTAAAGGTGAAGAATACAGAAACGTATGGATATGGTTTTGTAAAGTAGAGGGTAATACAGCAGATCCCAGGCAGAGGATCCCATGCCATGGTTCCCATGAGAGGGCATCCAGCTCTGAATTAGATCACTACCTGGAATTCAGCTCATGTAGGTGTGAGAAGCAGCCTATAGTAAAAGATGTTAGTGCCCCACCCAGGCCCCCTTAACAGGGCTAGTGCCCCTGTCCTCCAGCTGCTGCAGATGTTGGCTGCCAGATCCTCCTATCTGCACCATCTGGAGGACTGCCCTTAACAGGACATCTACGTCATCCAGAGATGCCTGGGAGGTTACAGCCTCCATGACACAGGGCAGCGCTTGGCTAGTGACCACCTGATGCTGAGGTATAGCAGCTCAAGCCCTTTGTCTCTGCAGGATGGCCTCTGAGTAGTTTACATCCCGGAGCTCCCTGTGGGATCAGACTAGACTTCTAAAACCACATCTTTGCCTTTTCCCCTGCCCTCTCTTGCTTTCCTCACTCCCTCATGTGTTTCCATTAAGTGCCTGATTTGCCTTGGAACTGATCTCTCAGGCTTTGCTTGTGGGGATCCTTACCTAAGACACTGCCTTTTCCTTGCTTAGGGGGACTTCTAATCTCCTGTCCCTCTACCTGACAGGGGTTTCTACCTTCTCATCTACTCTCTTACCAAGGGCCAGTAACTGGATAAGAGGGTAGATGGGCCAAGATACCACTCCTTTATAACTAAGTAGTCATTTTGCCAGGAACATCCCCCAACAGGCTCCAGTTTTCTGTTCTGTCTGAGGACGTCTCTAGCAACAGTGGAACAGATGCCCCCTAAGGGCCCTCCCCATTCCAACATCAGTGATCCCATTGATCTCATAATGCCACTTTATTCTTTAGAGAAAGAATGCATGTGCACACACACTTGCACACACACACACCTTTTTGTTTCCTCTGATAATGACATTTCTATATGACTTTGTTATGGAGATAAAAAGATAGTCATCATTTCATATCTAACAAGAGTGTTCAGGGGCTTTTCAGATTAGAAAAACATGGTTGGGCACAGTGGCTCATGTCTGTAATCCCAGCACTTTGGGAGGCCGAGGCAGGCAGATTACAAGGTCAGGAATTAGAGACCAGCCTGGCCAACATGGTGAAACCCCATCTCTACTGAAAATGCAAAAATTAGCTGGGCATGGTGGCAGGCACCTGTAGTCCCAGCTACTCGGGAGGCTGAGGCAGGAGAATCGCTTGAACTCGGGAGGCACAGGTTCCAGTGAGGAAAAAAAAAATAAAAAGATCAGTTGGTGTCCATCTCTCTTTCCCTTTAACTGCCTTATGTTTCTTCTTCTTTGTTCTTCTCTGTAGATGTCTTTCTTGTAGTGGGAACCTGGCTGACCACTAGCCATATAAGGTGGCATGTGGGAAGGCAGGAGAAAAAGCTTGGTGTGGAGGAAGGAGGTCTAGTTTTGGAACCTAGATCAATGTGCTTCATTCTGGACTCTGGAATTAAGCTGAAAAGCCATGTAACTTTCAATTCATTTCACCTTTCTTAATCTCAACTGTATGTATAAAATGAAATAATAATAAAATGAGAAAAATAATAATTGTGCCTGCCCCTAACTGATAGGTTCATGAATACCAAATGAAATAGTGCATCTGAAGGAATAGTAGGAAAATATAACGCCCTTGTTAAACATGAGCGACTACTCAGCTAAGATATTAAGATGTGGTCCTGCTTGTGAAGAGCTTGCAAAATAGTAGGACAGTTGAGACATAAACACAAATAAAAATTATCTAAGGCGGGGGATGATCTGTGTCATCAGGGACGTATAGAGTTGTATAGGAGTTCAGAGAAGGGAAAACCCATTTCCTGCTGGGTAAATTTGGTTTTTGAGCCCAAAAGTATGTACATTTTCTTCTCTGTATCTCCTTTCTGGCTTGGAGTACATAGCAGGATCCTTGAAGAAATCCAGAAAAGTAACAAATATCTGTTATCTGCCTTTTTCCACCAAACTTTTTGGTTAATATATAATAGTTGTGCATATTTTTGTATATGTGATCTTTTGATACATGCGTACAATGTGTAATGATTAAATAAGTGTAATTAGTATATCCATTGCTATAGGCATTTTTTCTTTGTGTTGAGAACATTCCAGTTCTTCTCTTCTAGCTATTTTGAAATATAAAGTAAATTGTTAACTATATTCTCCTTGCTGTACTTTCGAGTGCTAGACCTTATTCCTTCTATCTAACTGTATTTTTTATACACATTAACCAACTTCTCTTCATCTTCCCCTACCCTTCCCAGCCTCTGGGAACCATCAATTTCCTCTCTTCCTCCATGAGATCCACTTTTGTAACTCCCACATATGAGTGAGAACATGTGATATTTGTCTTTCTGTGTGTGGCTTATTTCACTTAACACAATGACCTCCGATTTCGTTCCATGTTGTTGCAAATGACAGGATTTCATGCTTTTTTGGCTGAATAATATTTCATTGTGTATATATACATTTTTATGATAATGGAGAAAAGCACCAGGTCCATACACATTTATTTGATTGATATAGGGAGTGGATGATCTCTTTTGAATCAACTCTCTGCAATGAGACTTAAGGGTTTCCATTTTCTAAAGTGCATTTTACTGCATCGGCCAGACCTATGAACTGGAATGTTTCTATCTGTATCTAATTTAGCATTGATTAGCTGGTTCTTTGGTCATCATGCAAAGAGCTTCACATTATTATACATCACACAGAAGAAGAGAATCTTTCCTGGTAAATGAGAAGTGCTCAGAGCAATTCAAAGAAGTTGGACTCAGATGGTTAGATGTACATGATCTTCCAGACTGCACCACCAGGGAATAATGTGTGCCCTAAACGTAGAAATGCATCCTCAGAATCTGTGCGTAGGGGCAGTGCCAGAATGTGAAATGTAGAATGCGTTCTGGTAACTTGAATTATTTTCAATGGCTGGGCTCGAAGTAAAGCTAAAAAGCATTCATTGCTCTTGTTAAAATTCCAGTTTACTCAAGCAGATATACTTTTTTAAAACTTGAGAAAGAGAAGTGTGTGTGTATTTGTGTGTGCATACTATCTATATATTTTAAGAAACCTGAACTTTGAGTTCTGACTCTTTCATGATCAAGTCATGCATCGAGGCTTGTCTTGTTTACAGCTGTGCATTTATAAACTGGGCCATCCTTTTCTGAGGTTATGAAAAACATGGAGTGGTGAGTACAGTTCTTTTGTTCCCTCACAGCACTGGGCTTTCCCCTCTGTGACTCAGTCTCTTGCCAGTATTCCTTCTTCTGTTCTTTTTTTCCCCTTAGAAAGGCAGTACCTCTTTGGATCTCCCTTACGTATTCCCTATCATGAGAAAAGCGTGGCTCCCTGCACTTGCCCTCAGATATATACTATACATTGTTATACCTGGGTTATTTCTTTCCTGTCTTTTTCCTTAAATGGGAATTTTATTGTTTTCTGACTCATCCTGAGGTCTCAGTACATAAGTGTCATTTTTAATTCTCTCCCAGTCCCCGCTTTCTCCCGCCACTGCTCTGAAGGGCACATTTAATGATTATTGTGTATAAGCATTTATGTAGTTTTTTGCTTTCTCTAGTCACTTACGTGGCAATTAATTTCTACTTCTGTGAAAGAGAATGAATTATACTGAGGCCTAATTGTCTATTCTTTCTAAACAGTTTGGACGGGCTGCGGAGGAGGAGGCTAGTACTGCATCTGCATGTGTGCATATTGTTGCGTGCTTTGGTTTCATTCCTGGGCCCACATTAGTCATTGTTTCCTATCTTGCCTTTTCAATACTTTGGGGACTGTTTTGGTTTTAAGTTGTTGAGTGGGGGTGGCTAGAGCCAGGCTCTGCCTTCTGGCATTGTGGGAATATGGGAAAGCTTCCATTCCCCTTGGCTTCAACATAGCAAATATACCCATACTTTGTACAAGGCATATGTCAAATGTCATGAGAGGTATCTCATCAAGTTAGGGAGAGAGGGAATGTTCACCTCCACATGGGGTTGCTCAGGGCCCTGGGGGTCTGGGTGTAGCTCTGCGGGGCCCATTTCTGTCCTTCACCTACCAGACCATATTGCCACATTTGGCACAGCAGCTGGTCTGCACCCCCTCATGTCCATCTATCTGCATCTGGTTTCTCTGACATCATCAGTTTTTTTAATCTCCTGTGTCCCTCTGCCCACACATTTCCTGTCTTCTTCCTTGCCTTACTTTGCCCAAGTGGTTCTTTTCTCTAGGGTTCTGATTTCCTCTTTGCCTTCTATCAGCACACTCAATTTAGTGTCCATGGTCCCAACCTTTGTTCTGTCTTCCTCCATCTTTGTTTTTCATGGCGTGGCCAGTCATGCTGCCATACACCTAATGAGCCAAACTGGAAGCCTTCAGGTCATTGTAGACCTCATCTCTCCAATACCCAGTTGATTTTCAAAGAAGACAACTCCGGTTCAACACCTCCCTCTTTTCACCCCGACAGCCCCTCTCCCTAGACCTCAATTATTGCTACATACTGGATGCCTCTAACAGTTTTTACCTATTTTCTTTTTACCCAATCTGATCATGCCCCATCCCTGATGACAGTTGTCTCTTTAATTGCTGAATTCTACCCAGTAAAATTCAGATGACCAGTATGGCAAGCACAGACTGGTAGCAGCAGCTAACCTTAGCATCATCTCCAATTATTGTCTATTCCCTCCCTATGACATGCCAAACACAGTAACTTCTTCTTTTAGAGGAAGCCTCTCTGCCTTTGCACACATCATTCTTTCTCCCCAAAATGTCCTTCTTGTCTTCTCCAGCTAGCAAAGATCTATTCGTCTTTCAAGATCACCTTGTGAAGTTTTGAGGGTCACCTCGTATTGAAGTAGCACTCTCTCTGTGTGTCAGCTAAGTGTTGTCTGATTCTCTGTCACAACATCCAATCCTACGCTGAGTTCAAATCAATGGGAATGTTTTGCATGTACAGAATAATTTCTGGATGGCAAAGCTTTTTCACAGTTTCTCTCCATGGTGAGTTGGAGAAAGTGGAGATACAAAAGAGAGCCTGTGCTCAACATTACTTTGGTGCCTGTTCTATTTTGGTCATGTTTGATTCCCATGCACTGTTATCTACACCTTTAGGAAAGTGTGTCAAACGTCCTGCCACTTAGGAGGATAAGAACCTGGGCAGAACACTTGATGACGATGGCCAGTCAACCCTGTTCTTGAAAGCAACTGCCTTGAATTAAAAACAGAAGGAGCCAGGGCAAATCTATATGGATGCTTAAAGCTAGGAATTTTTTGCTAAGAACAAATTTGCAAAACATCGAATATATTTTTTTAAACAAATTTAAGCTGAAAACTGCTGGTCGTCTTTTCATCTTCCCTTTTTTTAAAGCATGGAATTAGGACTGCCTGGTTAATCAGTGCCCAAAGTAAAGATAACCTAGAAGCGGTTGGCACTAGAGAATTCAGATACAAGATAAACCATCAGAGAGGAACAAGAGGGTGGACTGAGAAAGCATTTATTGGACTACCTAAGTAAGCATATCATCTTTGCATTTTAGAGCTGGAACAATCAAGTCTGTAATTATAGCTGAGGGATGGAGGCCTAGAGAAGTCGAGCAGCTGTCAGGACCATCAGCGTTATGGCTGTGAACTCTTTACTCCCATCCAGAGTCTTTTCCCCATGTCATTAGTGTACATGGAGGTTTGAAAATGGCTTATGAGGGAAATAACTGAGGGCAGTCACTGATTGCTAGGCTGAATCTTCATTTTGAGAAAATAAGGTGGCTAATAATAGTAATAGAAGCCAAGAACTTTTTACTGGTTTATTTCATTCCATCCCCACAAGAAAACCCCTAAGAGTTGGTGAATTGGTTTCCTATTGCTGCTGTAACAAATCACCACTAGATTAGTTGCTTAAAACAACACAAATGTATTATTTTACAGTTCTGGAAGTCAGAAGTCAGAAAGTAGTTTCACAGAGCTGAAGTCAAATGAACTATAGAACTAATTCTTCCTGGAGGCTCTAAGAGAAGAATCCACTTCCTTGCCTCTTTTTCAGCTTCTAGTGGCCACGTGTCTCCTTGATTTTTAGCTTCACCCTCCATTTTAGAAAGTGCATCACTCTATGCTTCCATCATCTCATAATCTCTTCTGCCTCTGACCCTCCTGCATCCTTTTTATAAGGACTTTTGTGACCATACCGGGCCCACCAGATAATTTAGCATAATATCCTCATCAGAAAATCCTTAATTATATTTGTAAAGTCCCTTTGCAAATAACATATTCAAGGTTCCAGGGATTACGATTTGGACATACTTGGGCAGTCATTATTTAACGAACTACAGATAGATATTGTTATTATTCCCATTTTACAGCTGAAAAAACTGAAGCTTTGAGAGATTAAGTACATTCCACAGAGTTAGGTAGTGATTGAGAAGTAGAGTCATTCATTCTTTATCTCTGGAACTGAGTAGAAATAAAAAATAAATGATATAACTGAATTAAAGATAAGCATTATGTAATATTATTAGATATTTTTAGACCAAAAATATACTAAGTCTTTAGTCTGAATTATAAAATATAATCCATTATAGGAAAAATGAAAGTTCTAAACATTTTTAAAGGATAACATTCTCTCATAGCTTTAGGAAATCACTGGACTATAATAGGCTACCATCCAGAGTCAGTCAATCAACTAGCTGTTGTGAGCTGATATTTTAGTTTTCAAACCTTAAATCAGCCTCAATACATTTCTATCCATTGGCAGCAGGTGGCCACTCTATATGCAATATAAAGCTTAATTTTTTTAAAAAGTTCACAGCATTTCTTTTTAATTTCTGATTTCTCCTAAGCTCTCGCTCAGTTGAATATCTCAAATTCAAGTTCACTTAGCCATTCGTGTGAAATGGATTTTCAACACCCCAGTGTCTATGTTAACATTCCCTGAAGCTCTTTATTTTTTTCAAATACTTCTCATAAAATATAGTTCCAAGAATGGAACATGCTATTGTAGACATAATTTTAGTGCTGAATATGATGAGAGCTTCCCCTCTCTTAATTAGAATGTGTATGTACCTCTGTAACCTTGCCCTATTGACATAGAATTAATGGAGAATTAGCTTAACCCATTTCCAAAAAGAACCCAATTTAAGCTGTATGTTGACTCATAACCCACTTGAAATACAGAGAAAGAAGCAAAATGTTTCCTTACACCTTAGGTTTCCTGCCAGTCCCTACATAGCTTTGGTGGGGTTAAGGAGGCCTGCCTTCCTTGGTCTCTCTCTTTTTCTTTTCGTTCCTTAATTTATTTTGTGTATAAATAAATTTACATGTTACAACATGTATGTAGGCTCTGAAGCTTGGTAATGGAATAAATCCCCCATGAAGCCAACAGTCATTTTAGGAAGTGGATATTACCAATAATGTTGATATGAAATATGTAGTATTCCTCCCTGACCCTATCTCCTGCCTCCCCATTATCAATTTTGTGTTTATCATTTGGATGAGTTTTAGCCATACTACATATGTGTGTATATCTTTCTAAATAATATATTCTAAAATATGGCTTATCTGTTGGTTTTATAAAAATGGTAGTGTGCCATATATATGTTCCTACAACTTGCTTTTCTCATTCATATTTGTATTTCTGAGATTTATTCATCCAATATATAAAGGTAGAATTTGTCCATTTTCCACTGCTGTATAATATTCTGCTGGGCAAATATAACACCTTGTTCTGTATAGTCTGTGTAGACTTTTGGGTTATTTCCTCTTTGGAGAGTTTATTGCCAGTGATTTTCTATTACAAACAAAGCTACTGTGAATTTTCTTGCATGTGTCTTTGGTGCATGTTGAGTGAATTTTTCTGGGAGTAGAATTGATGGATCAGAGGATAAATGTATTCTTTATTAGGTAATTCAAACATATTTTTCAAAATGGTTGAACCAGTCAATACTCCCTCCAAGAAGCAGTGCATTAGGGTTCTTTTTGTTCCACATCCTTGCTAATATTTGATAATGTCCGGCTTTTAAATTTTGTCCATCTAAAATGTACCTTATTGTGATCTGAAAAAGCATGTCTTGATTTCTATTGAGGTTGGACATCTTTTCCTATCTTTACCATTGATGCTTCCTTTTTTTTTTTTTTTTTTTTTGGTTAAATACTGTTCATGTCTTCACCCACTTCTCTTTTGATTCATAGTAATTATAAATGTGTGTGTGTGTATGTGCGCATGCATGTGTGTGTGTGAGAGAGAGTGTGTGTGTTGTGTGTATAGAGAGAGAGACTAATCCTTTGTCATTTTTAGGTGTTGCAAAGTTCCCCTAATTTTTGGCTTATTATTTCACTTTGTGGAATTCTTTAAATGAACATATGTTATTTTTGTTGGCAATCTTATAAACCTTATTTGACAAGCAGTGGTTAGATCTCACCCACATTGACTGTCTGTAGATTTTTTTTAAGGTAATGACAGGTACCTAGGTAACCAATGCCTGAGTTTGTTTGGTGAATCTTCATTGTGACTACATTTTCTGGATAACTGCACATGGATACTGTATGGAACATTTTGTATTCCTTTGGCTAAGACAGTTTTGTTGAGCCTGGTATCAGTCCACACCTCTGGAGTACCATCTCCTTCATGGCAAGTTTCTTTGAATGCTTAAGAGGCACGCTTCTTAAAACCCACTCCCTCGATGCCCTCTTGAATGTTGAGGATGTATTCTTGGATCACCACCTTGTTGAAGACAGAATAGCTCTTCTTCTCACCATTATTGTTTGTGGGAGTCATTCTTCTAGGACTTAATTTTAATGTAGTCAAATTTGTCAATCTCTTCTTTTGTGGTTAGTAATTTTTAAACTTAAGAAATTCTCTTTCTATTCTATATTTTCTTTGTTTGCTTTAGGACTTAAACATCTTTTTAAAAAAAGATTTCACTGAGGTAAAATATAAACAAATAACTTACTATCTTTACCATTTTAGATATAGAGTTCAGTGGCAATACATTTATATTCTTTAAAAATGTCTTTACATTTAAGTGTATTATTTCATCTGGAATGGATTCCTGTGTTATATGGCAAAAGGTAGGGATCTGATTCTGTTTTTCTTATGTGAAAAACAATTGTGCTAGCATAACTGGTTGAGCAGTCTATTATTTCCCCTTTGATCTTCAATGCAAAGTCTCTCATAAATGAAGCATCCATATATAAAGCTGCTTTTGGTCTATGTCATTGAATACTTTGTCTATTTCTATATCCATACCTCATGCTTGCCTTACTTTCTCTTCTTTGTTTTCTGTTCTTTAAACTTCCTCTAAGGATCCTGGATCTTTTACTTCATACTTTACTTATGTCCCAGCTCAGCCAGTTCTTGAGGATCATCCTGATAAACTCCGCAGTGGATCAGTAACAAAACAAACAGGCTAATTCTTGCTCATGGTAATTTCTCCTTATAGCACTTGCTAGTGTGTGATAAAGTCCTCATCACCACCAGGATGACAATAAATAATGGGAGAGAAGAGGACAAATATGTTCTGTTACTCTTTCTGTAAGAATTTTTTTTTCATATTTGCCACCATACCACTATGTTAACTTAAATCTTTTTCTTCTAAACTGCTGTCATCCAGTCTCCCCAAACCCTACATCCTGTAATTTCTAACTAAGTTTTGGATCTTCAATGCAGTACTTTATAGTTTCTTCTGTAAATTTCTTCTGAGACCAGGCACGATGGCTCATGCCTGTAATCCCAGCTCAGCACTTTGGGAGGCTGAGGCAGAAGGCTCACTTTGAGGCCAGGAGTTTAAGGTCAGCCTGGGCAACATAATGAGGCCCTGTCTTTACAAAAATAATTACATAAATAAATTCCATCCGATTTATTTTACCCATTTCTTCAGATTCATTTTGAAATACGATTATGTCGAGTATCTACAACCATTCAATTGTAATGATAATTCTGTCATCTTCATCCAAATTAATAAAGTTTTTGACGAGACAGAACTCAATGGTATATTTCTACATACCATTTCCTCAAGTGACATTGATTAATTAATTAACAGTTGTTCAATTCATTCATTCATTCATTCTTTGTCATTCATGCCATATTCTACAGTCTTACCCTAAAGATATCTTGTAAGACTTTGTCAAATACCTTACTGAAATAGGGATATGATGCAACCTTGCATATATGCATATAACTTGCGTGTAACATAACTACATGTTATATTACATATACATGTATATCAAGGTGAATATATTTACATATATTGCCATATATGTATATGTAATATAACATATAATATATATGTCAAATACTGCATATCATGTATCACATATTTATGTCTCCTCCCCAACTCTGTCCTACCTCTTCTTGAATACCTCATAATTTTCCTTTAATAGTACTCATAAACCATGTATTTGAATGTAACTTGTTTTATGGGTATTTTATGGGATATTGTTTTCCAGACCTACATTTCTCCCTTCATTGCCCCAGCTCCCTCTTTTGATAATCAAGAAAAAATTTAATTTTCTCAAATATCAAAAAAGTTATTTATTCCTTCTTTATTTTTTCCCATTATTTCTGAAGATCCAATGGATCTGAGCCTAAAGACTTAAAAGCATATATGTGCTTACTTTTTCTTTCTTTTCTTTTTTTTTTTTTTTGCTTACTTTCAATCTTCTTTTTTCAGTCTACTACTAAAATGAACCATTTAAAGTATCTTTTTTGCAGTTTGGAGAGTATTCTTCTTAATGAAAATCACAAAAGAAATGAGGAGAGAAATTATTTCTCTTCCTCTTTGTCTAATGCTAACATTGCACCATCTGGCTCATGCTGTGGATCTAGCCTTTCCTGTTCTTCTTGCCCCGAAGATAACCAAAAACGCATTTTGATAAGCTCAGCATTTTCTCTGCAGCTTTAGCTCATCTTTTGCTCCAGCTTTATTGATGTTATTCTGATATCTGATCATGCTGCTGACAAACAAATTGGACTAGGAAGAGTTTTAAAAACTTGCCACGACCTGGTGAAACTGAATCTTAAACAAACAGCAACACTGCTGGTAACACTGGCAAGTTCCACTGAGAGTTGCCTTTTTCCCAAAAGGCAGCTTGGGGGTAAGAGACAGGCTTGATCACATGCAATGGAAATACATATAAGCTCTGTGCACAATGTTGCTGTCGTACAGCAAAGAGCATTCTTTAGCCAATCTCTGAAGGATGGCTCTGAACTAGCATCTGTGCCTGAGAAGAGCAACACTGTCCAAGGTGTCAATCTTCAGTGCTTAGCCTAATACCAGGCACATAGTAGGTACTCAATAATGTTTTGTTTATTGACAGCAGGAAAAGAATGCACGTTGCAGGAGAGGAAAAAGATTAATTCCTTTCAGTTACATGAAGACCGAAGCTGAGTATATGGATTTAATTTTTCATATTATCTTTGGACTGATTTGACATATTTTACTTTAAAAGTCTTACCACTTTGATCCACAGGGAACCATTAGTGGTGAAAACATGGAATACGCTTCTTGGAAAATGCATTGCTTCAACAGATTAAAGACGCATAAGCTGAAGCAAGTCTGCAAACCTTCCTAGTTTGAACTAAAAAGAAAAGAAACAAAGGAAGGAATTAATGGAAATTTTCGAATCTAAGTCTCTTCTGATATTTCGAGGAAAACCTCAGGAAGTGAATCAAGAAGGAATAAGACTAATTAAATCTTGGTTAGAGATACTGTGATACTGTGATTCAAATTCAAAAACATCGAAGAAAGGAATCTACTATTTTCTTTTTAATATTAGTTAGTAAAACTGTCTTAATACTCTCTATTAGCTTATAGGAAAGTTAAAATATGAGTCAATATATGATTTTTTGCAGAAATTAAGTTAATTTATTTAACAACTATCTCAATATTATATATAATAATTCTAAATTTTCTCAAGTACTTTTGGAAATAGGCATGGCATAAATTATAGGTTAAAGATCAATTTTCTGCTTATTTGTATGGATTCTATATCTCACTATTCATATGTGCTAAACATCCATTCAAATTAAGACCCTTTTTTGGTTATAAAAAGCACACAATCATACGAGCTACGTTAACTGGTTACTAGCTGCAAGGGAGAGGTTTACCTCAGTCACAGATCCAACTTCAGTGCAGGATTTGCTATTTTTAATCACAGAACTTAGAAGCTTAATTCAGTTAAAAAGAGAGGAAGTTGTCAAGGGAAGGTTGCTAAAAGTTCATGCTAAATTTGCTTAGAACCAGATTGTGTTCATTAATATTTATACATCTATGGTTGGGAAGGGGTGATTGTGCTTCTTTAAAAACACTGGGTATTCATATTCCATGTATGGCACAGCCTTCTGATTAGGGAAGGTGGGTTTTCATTGTACAATCAATGGAGATACAGATGGAAACCATCTGGCGCCTCATCCCCTTTTTGTCAAAAACCTTGTCTTGTCTCTCACATGTCAATGATGAATGGAAGGATTTCAAACTCTAGCTGAACAATGCAGTTTGAATCCCTCAGCTAGCCAAGGGGTTTTTGGCAAACATCGATGAGCTTAATATTTTAAAGAAACCAGCAATCATTTTAATTCATTAGTTGAGGCCTGTTGTTCTAGACAGTGTTTTTGATTTGTATTTTGGGCACAGGCTTTGTTTTTGATTCACAAGCATATTCCATATGGGTATATTTTCTTTTACACAGTGTAAATCATGGGGATAAAAGTGGGAGTTTCATCTGATAAAATGACCAAAGTGCTGAGAGATTCTTTTAATTATCTTTTGCATTAATTATGATTCACAATTAACTGTTCAGACCAAAAATTTTCTTGTGAGCTAGTACAGAGCATGAATCAGAGAACACAGAATTTAGTTAACCCAACTATAGACAGTGAATCTAAAAATCAATTCAGTGTTCTGCTTTGTGAGAAGAAACGATGTAAACCTGTCTTAGAGCACCGTGGGTACACTATTTTTATGGCTTGTTTGCAGAAGGTGGGTCTCTAGGATGGAAGTAAAGTAATCGATTCATATGGTTAGCTTTGCACTCATTATTCAGCTAAAAAAAAAAAAGATTGGTTTTCCTGCACTTCACATTTAATAGAATGAGGTGAATCAACAAAAAACCAATTTTATGCTAGAGCCTTATTCAGAAACTCTTTTCCATAGTATGTCCTGGGTTTGGTAGAGATTCAACCCAATTTTATACAACTGACAAGATTGTGGTGGTCCCTATAGCAGTTATAGTCCCCACCAGTTACATTTGTGTGGGACAGTGGTTGAAAAATGACATAATATAAAGTTTTTTAAATTATAATGATTTTTATGCTTATTACCTGCCAGCTACTGTTCTAAATGCCAGATAGATGATTGATAGGTAGCTATATGGATGATAGGTCAACAGATATCAGAGATAGACACATAGATAGGTAGGTAGATAGGTTTTACTTACTTAATCATTACAACCACCCTAATAGGTAAATTCTATTATTATTTTCATTATACAGACAAGGAAAATAAGGACCAGAGGGATTAAGAACTTTCCCAGGCCAATAGCTATTAAATGGTAGAGTGGGAATTCAAATTCAGAAAGGTTCTGAAATCTGTGTGCTTAACCCTTATACATACTGTTTCTCACAGTCATCATATGAGGTAGATGTTGGTTTTGTTATTTCTGTTTGAAAGATGATGAAACCAAAGCACTGAGAGGTTAAATTACTTGCCTCAGTCTAGGCTGTCCAACTGGTAGCCTGCGGAACCAGCCAGGACTTGGGCTTTCTGTGTCTCAGTCTCTTTGCACAATGGAAAATTTAGAATAATCCCCTGTAGGCACCTCAAGATCCCCAATCATCAGAGAAGAACTAAATTTTGTTCAGCATAGCTCATGCCTAGGAAAGGGAAATAGATACTGATTGTTGCCAGATTTGCAATAGTCTAATCCAAGCAAATTATTTATAGTTCTTATTAACAATAAATTGAAATTAACTTATTCTGATGTTACTCAATTGAGTTTTTATGATATTTTTCTTACATCCAATTGTTTGTAAAAGTAATCCTTAATATATAAGGAGCATTTACAATTCAATAGGAAAAAAAGGTGAATACTCACTTTTTTAAAAAATGGACAAATGAGAATAAAGAAGTACAAGTAGGCACTAAACAGAAACACAATGACAAAACGTTGTGACCTCATTAAAGAAAAATGCTATGAACTCATCCTTGTATTAAATTGACAAAGATTAAACAAACTAGTAACATATAGCAATAACTGTGGTATGAAAGAATTGGCATTCTCATCGCCTGCTAAGGGTGCAGTTTTTTTGAAGGACAATTTGTCAATGTGCATTAGTAGCCACTGTATGCTTTGATCCAGCAATCCTACAGCTTGAAATTGGATCCCAAGTTTTTAAAAATAATTAATGGAAACATTATTTATAAAAGCAAAAATTATATGCAACTGCTAAAGCCTTGATTAAATAAATTATGGCATATTTTTATAATGGAATTAAGTCAACACTGAAAATATGATATGTAAAAGTATTGTATTAAATAGTAGCATGTGAAATATGTGGTGAGTGAAAAAGCAGATTAAGAAGGTTATTTAACAATAGGCACAATTTGACCTTTTCTTGTAAAAAGCAAATGTATATTAAATGTTAATAACATTACAACGTAGGAGTCTTTTTATTCTTTTTGCTTTTCTTATTAACACAATAAAAGTGAACTAAAGAATCAGAAACAAAACAATGCATTTGCTTGTTTGAAATTTTGCTACTAGACCTTTACAGTCTTTTAAAAAGCAGGATACCTTGCCAAGGAGAAAGAGAAGAGTTCGAGACTAAAAATTTATGTAGATACTGAGAACAGCGAAGGTACTTGGAATCAGTCCTTGTAATTCTTATCATGTAGCACAGTAGTTCTCAAACTTTACCTTGTGGCAGCATCCCCTGGAGGCTGGGCCCTACCGCCTACCCTAGACTTTTTGATTCAGTAGGTCTGGGAGGAACCAAAGAATTTTCATTTCTAATAAATTCTCCAGGTATTGTCAATGCTGCTTACTAATGGATCCCACTTTGAGAACCACTGCCATAGAACCTTGCAATGGTTTTGCCATTTCCCTCAGATTATAAAACTATTGATGCTTAGAATTCAGTCCTAGGGATGATTTCAAAGCCCACGTTCTTTCAACAATGTTTTCAGTCTCAGCTGGTGTTAGAATCCTATGGAGTACTTTTTTTTAAGTCCTGTTGCCTGATATCCACCCCACAACAATTAACTGAAACCCCTGGAGGGTGTGTGTGTGTGTGTGTGTGTGTGTGTGTGTGTGTGGTAGACGGGCAGGAATGGAAGGAATCCAAATGCTTCTAGCAGCCAATCATGGTTGAAAACTATTGTCCACCAAAACACTTTCAAGTCACTATTTTAATATTCATTTTAGAAATTAAAAAGCTGTACTAATTTCAGAAATTAAAAAGCTGAAGCCCTCTTCTTAAATTAACTGAACTGTAAATACTTTGAAGATTCTTAGTGACCAAGCAGATAGTTTTAGTAAAATGATTCTTTATTTACATGCTTAATATGTCCCTGGAAAGCACATTTATAAAAATTTCTTTGTTTAAGTATCTTGTCTTCTCTGGGTTGGAGCAGAGAATTTTCCTCTGAGAACCCTTTTGTGGTTAAGTAAAGGTTTTCTTTTGTGAAATAAGTAACGGTTTTCAGTAGATCATATATACCTTGGTATTCACTTTTTCTTTTAGAAAGAAACCAAATTCAATAAATAGATGGCCATAAAAAGCACTGATTAACATAATTACCCATAATCATGTTACACCAGATATAGTACACATACAATTGTATAGTACTATTACTGTCCTTGGAATTGCGCAGGACTAACCTGGTATTCATGTCTGCTTCACATACAAGGCATTAATCTGACACATAAATGAACAGTGGTGCTCAACATCACATGTATGTCAGGAATGAGTGCTGACGGGAATTGAATAACTTGCCAACTTTGGAACAAGTTGTGTTCCAAATTTGCATTGTAGGTTAATTCTTGGGAATGCAGAATTTACTTGTCTATGGAAATAATAGTTGTACTTTCCACTTAAAAAAAAAATCTCAGTGCTGGGAGACTGTGAGCCAAGAGAAACTGACAGCAGAGTAGGGTTTTCTCACCAATTCTCCCTTTATCTCAGAAGTGTTCTCTCATCCCTCCCCAGCTATTTCACTTACCTATTGTTATATAACAAACCATCCTGAAACTTAGTAGCTTCAGATAATGATGATTTGTTTCTTACAATTCTGTGGGTCAGGACTGCAGGTGGGATTGGCTGGGCGGCTGGGCAGTTTTTGCTTCATTTGGCATTGATTGCAGGTCACTGACTCAGCCTTATTCAGCTGGGCTGGGCTGTGATAGAAGCCCCAAGAAGGACTTAGTTATATGGTGACCTGGTGCTTCTCATGTGGCCTCACCTCCTAGTTAGTTTGGGCTTTCTCACAGCTTGGTGGTTTTAGGGTAGTCAGCCTTTTACATGGAAGCTGGCTTCAAAAAGGAAACTTAGAGTCCTCTCTCAAGCCTAGGGATAAGAAGTCCCAATATCCAGAACATCACTTCCTCCACATTCTGTTGGTCAAAGTCACATGGTTACCCTAGGTTTAAAAGGGAGGAGAAATGGCTCCCCCTTTTCAAGAGGGGGTGGCTTGTGCATATAGGGAAGGAAAATATTGATGGTGCCCATCTTTGAAGAAATTGAAAATATTGATGGTGCCCATATTTGGTCATGTCCCAACAGGTAAGTTCAGCGGAGGCCAGGGAGGTGAAAAATCTTCAGTAGCAGCTGAAGGAAGGGTGAATGCACATCCACCACCCACATCTGTCTTTTAGCTCCCATTTTGCCAGAAACTGAAATCTAAGGTTTCACCTGGGGAGGAAATTGAGGAGAGTGACTGTATCGGGATTAGATTTAGCTGGGAATATCAGAAACCTAAAATAATGGGAAGTAAAAGGGAGTTTATTTTCCTCATGTAAAGTTCGGAGGCAGGCAGTGCAGGGCTAACGTGGCTTTTTCTGCTCACCTCCACCTCCAAAACGAGGTTGGAAAATGACAACTCTCCCATAATTATTGCACGAATAAAATACATATCCCAAGTTCAGATGACCACAATTCCTTGTTAGTGGGTCTTTTACTCTGGGAAATTATCCATCCAGGATATTAAGTTTCCTAAATGACCACTTTTAATGGAAACTATGATAGCACATCACCAGGTTTTGTGAACAATTAGACAGAATTTCAAAGTTTAACATTTTTCCCAAGCTCCTCAAACCTATTTAAATGTAAAATGAGTTATTTCCTACTTTGTCCCATTTCCCTTTGTTTTTGAAAACTGTATGAAATTATTTGTATAGTCAGTGTCGGTTGTAGTAGTAAAGCAGTTATGCGCAGGAATAGATGAAACAGACACATAAATGCTACTTTAACCATATTCTTGCTGATAGGGGAAAAGGAACACTAGAACTAGACTAGGAATCAGATAAGCATGCGCCTTGGAGCAAATCACTAAATGTCTTGGAAACTTCATCTCTTCACCCGTAAAATAGAGATGAAAATGTAATCTGCAGACAGGGGTTTTAGGGGAAAGGATCATTAAATGAGATGATATGCAAATGTATTATAAAACAAATTGCCACTACAAGCTACAGATATTTTACTTCCTTTAATCTCATTAAGAGCATCATCGTCATTTTATGTTGTAATCAAGGCAATTCAATATGCTTAGTTCCAAAGTGTCCATGCATTAAAATAATCGATAATAGAGATTCTGTCCATTTTGCAAGCTTTTCTCTCTGGGCATGGGTGCCTTGGCAGGGTCCTGGGTGGCACTTCCTGTGGAATCTATCATAAATATAACCTATTGGATTAGTAAAGCCTGAAGACTTGGGAGATGTATAAGGAAAAGAAAGACATTGTAATGACAGCCAACACATGAGTCCTCAGCGCTAGGGCTCTGGGTTAGTACTTTTTCCTGCTTTAATCTCTTTTCACCTGTACCAGAGCCCTATGAAGAAAGTGTTATTGTTAGACTCCTTTACAGGAGAGGAAACCCACCTTAAAGCTTAAAGAGGTTTTTTTTTTAACTTTTATTTTAGATTCAAGAGTACATGTGCAGGTTTATTATATAGGTAAACTTGTTCCATGGGGGTTTGTTGTACAGATTATTTCATCACCCAGGTACTAAGCCTAGTACCCATTAGTTATTTTTCTTAATTCTCTCCCTGCTTCCACCCTTTACCCTCCAAAAGGCCCAATGTCTGTTGTTCCCCTCTATGTGTCTACATGCTCTCATCATTTAGCTCCCACTTATAAGTGAGAACCTGAAGTATTTGGTTTTCCATTCCTGCCTTAGTTTGCTAAGGATAATGGCCTCCAGCTCCATCTCTGTTCCTGCAAAGGACACTATCTCATTCTTTTTTTTGGCTGCATGGCATTCCATGGTGTATTATGTACCATATTTTCTTTTTCCAGTCTACAATTGATGGGCATTTAGGTTGATTCCATGTCTTTGCTATTGTGAATAGTGCAGCAATGAACATACATGTGCATGTGTCTTTATGAGAGAACAATTTATATTCCTTCTGGTATATACCCAGTGGTAGGAGTGCTGGGTTGAGTGGTATTTCTGTTTTTAGGTCTTTAAGAAATTACCACTTTCTTCCACAATGGTTGAAGTGATTTACATTCCCACCGACAGCAAATGGGTTCCTTCTACTCCGCAACCTTGCCAGCATCTGTTATTTTTTGACTTTTTAGTAATAGCCATTCTGACAGGTGTGAGATGGTGTCTCATTGTGGTTTTGATTTGAATTTCTCTAATGATCAGTGACACTGAGCTTTTTTTTCATATGTTTGTTGGCCATATGTAAAAGTGTCTGTTCATGTCCTTTGCTCACTTTTTAAAAAGGTTTCTGCATGTGGAAGTTTCACAGAAAGTAGAACAGCTGGGGCTGAATCCAACACACTTCTGACCCTGTGCTGCTACTTCAAGTGCTCACTATGAACTTCAGCATGACTAAATAAAGCCGCAGAGAAGGTTAGAGAGCATTCATTCCAGAGATAGTCCTGCAGCCAGGGCTGGAGTAGGTGGACATGTGTCCTGGGTAGTTCCAGAAGGCCCCACGCTCAGTTGACTGCTCTGCTGGTTTCCATCTTCAGGTCCTTAATTGCTTCTGAGCAAATGGCCCTATATTTTCATTTCTCACTGGACCTCACAAATTACATTGCTGGTCCTGGGAGACACTCAGGTAACACGTGTAAGAGAAAAAGAAAGAAGGAGCTAACATTTGCTAAGCACTATAACATGCCAAGCATAAATTTATGTCATTTTTTATACCCATTAACTAATTTCACCGCTAGGAAAACTTTACAAGATAAATAAGGTCATCACTTTATAGGTAAACAGATTATCAAGAGAGACCAAGTAACTTGCATAGGTTACACAGCTGGGAAGAGGTAGAGATGAGATTCCACATTGGGTGTGTCCACTTTCAGGGCTCTTATTTCTTTAATCCCTCCAGGCTATGCCATGTTGAGATAACAAATGCCTACTCTTCCTGGGAGTATTATAATGAGACAATTTTGTACCTCTGCAGAAATACATTAAATATTACTAGGGGTATCTAGTTTACAATAACGTAGAGTTGCTGTCTGAAAAACTTATTCCCGGTTGAAACTGACCTAATGAAAGATTCTCAAAGAAAGAAGCTGTGATATATAAATATGACCAAGTTATTTCAGAATTACTGGACAAAGGACTATGCCCTATTATTTTTATAAGCTAATTCATCAAGGTTCTTAAATCTCTGCAGAGCAATGAACTAAGAGTCCAGAGAACTGAATTCTATTTTTAACTTGCAATGACCTTGCCTAAGTCATTTGGCTTCTCTGAGTCTCAAATAGGAATCGAAAGGGAAAGATCCAAAGCCATAGTAAAAATATTTTTTCATAACTGAACCCTAAATGGAATTTTTTTATGCCCAGGGCAGGAAGTCTGGGTTGGCTTTCCATCGGGAGAGAGGTCCTTAAGGAAGAGGCAGGAGAGGAATGAGAATAGAGGAGGAATCTTTTATCTCAATACCCTGAAAGCTCTTTGCTGGGTCAGTTTTCTCACCTGTCCATGAGCCTTTAGCTGTCTGCCTCCAGTAGCTAGGTTTGCTGACTTGGGACAGCAGTGAGCCTGCCACCTAGCTACAAAGATGGTACAGGGTACTCAGTGAGAAGGGAGGAAGGGGGAAAGCTCTGAATTTAGCCAGTATTCCCAACCACAATTTAACTCTTTTGCTTTGTTTTTATTTCAATACCCTATGGGCAAATACCCAGTGGCCATGTCCTAGCTATTGCTCTAAGGCTGATTAGGAGTTGTTTCACAGCCATAGGTCTAGGCTCAGATGACAAAAATGCCCATAATTTATAAGTGATGTGTGTTATAGGCACTGCAAGTATGGGGGGTGATAGATGTGCGTCATATCTCATCTGTTAGATATTGGCCATTCCTAGATTAAGGTAGACTTTCCAGAAATGTTTGTTGGATGACTGAACAGCCATTATTGTCAGTGTTAAATTTGTTGTACCTATGAGAAAAAAAATTTTTAGTTCCAAAAGTTGGCTAAAAAGTCTCCAGATAATTTAGGGCATTGCCTATAATAGTAAAAAACATAAAATTTCTATTGATTTCTCAGAATGTGGCTCACAGAATATTTGTATTAGAATTACATAATAAGCTTGGTTAAAGTACAGATGCCTGGGCCTCATCCTACTTATTTACAACATCTTTGGAGGGTAATGCCTAAGGAATCAGCATTTTCAAAAATGTCCTTGGGGATTGGGGATGGGAGTGTGCATGTGAGCTGAAGTGGGTGAACCATTGCTTTATAAGACTGGGTAAGAAGAATTACAGTTTTTAAATCGGCAATGTTTTCATTTACCATATCATAATCTAAACTAGGAATGAGCACCACCTTTCAGATGGCGCTGGAATTCAGTAGGGGTTCATAAAATACAAATCATTTGATTAAATACATTCTTCAGTGTTAAGTGAGGGTGGGGATCTAGATAAACAAAGCTTAAGGACAAAAAGAAAGTCTTTTAAAAGTCTTATGGTCATAGCTTATTCAACCAAGTAACACTAGGCGAGATTACAGAAATACAGGCTTTTGGGGGTTTTATCCCTATTACCCTTGACATGTGAATGTGCACATAAATGTGCAAAGCGTGAAAGGGAAACAGGGTTGCAGCCTCCCATAACAATAGCTGAAGGGAGAATCTACTTTAAGCAAGGGTCATCTTCTGGGAGATAATTAACACTAAGTCGATACGGAAGGAGGGAGGAAGGAAAAAAGATTAGGACGAATATTTAGAAGGCCTTAGAAAAGGCACTCCAACTCAAATACATAGTCACATAAGAGGAGTACAGTATTGTTGAAAGCACATAGGCTTTGGGCCAGGATGCCTGGGTTTGAATGTGACTCTGCCACTTGACTAGTCCTTTGATTGATTGCAGGTTATGATTGAGTTACTTAATTCTTCCAGATCCCCGTTTCCTCACTTGTGAATCTGGATAATGATAGAACTAATTCAACCTGTGGCACAAGTGGCTATGAGAGTTAAGGAAAACAAATATAAAGTGCTGGCATGTGATAAGCTCTCAATTAATGACATTTGTAGGAGAGAAATGAAAGCTATAGTGACTTAACCTTTTGAAGTGTAGCTAATCAATATAGTTATTCTAATGTGGAATCATTTTCTTGTAAGAGTGTGTGCAAAGTTCACCAAGGCTCATTTGCTTATACCTGAGGAATGCCTTATTAACCCTAGACTACTAATACACTAACATTATATCAGTGATGATGAAATATCATTAGAGAAGGCACATTCCAAAGTCATGATACATCAGTCGTCCTAAAAGGTCTTTGATACGGAGTTAGCTAAATCCCTAGTGACATACCTTGTAAACACAGTAGTTGGAAATCTTTCATAAGTTTCTTACCTTCAATGGTATTTTTAAAATCAAGAAGTCTGAGACTTAAGTACTGTTTATGGGAGTTCTGGAATCAGAAGCCCAGACAGGAACAATACATTGTGGCACTGACAGCCTGGCCTTTCTTATTTCTTTTACATCATTAGTGTGTTCTCTCAAGCCCACTTGCATAAATCCACAATTATATGTATTTAATGAATTCACTCTTAAACAGCTGTAGAAAATGTGCTTTATTAATAGAGGAGCATCCAATCAGATAAAGCAGTCATAACATATTGCACGCGCACGTGTGTGTGTGTGTGTGTGTGTGTGTGTGTGTGTGTTGGTTTTAAAAAATTCGTGAGTCAATGGAGGATAAATATGCATAAATGAAAATATATTTAAGAGTTGCCTTTTGAGCTTGTAAAACTACTTTTCTTTCTGACACAAAAGAAATATCTGCTTTCTTATTTAAAAAGAATTATTGGACAAATTGTGTTCATGTTCACAAACATTAACTTCAAAAGCAAGGCAGATAAAAATAAACTCTATCTAGTCTATTGAGTCTCAAAATTCAGCTCATTATCCAACTGGGGAGCTTTTTAGAATGCAGATTCCTGGGCTCACCTTAGGAGACTGATTCTATATGTCTGGAGCAGGGCCTAGAAATCTGTATTTTTAACAACCCAAAGTGACTCCGATCCAAGTGGTCTAAGTACCAGTTTCAGAAGCTGCATTTTATCCCTTGTAGCCTGAATGGTTCATTCAGGGATAGAACCAGGTTAATAGGTTGCTTGATTAATATAGAATTGGGGCAGAGGAATAGACTGTTCTGAAAGGAGAATCCTATATGAAACCAAAAGCAGCACCTATTAACCAACTGGATTAGTCTTTTATAAACAGAGCACTTTATACATTGGACAGGCTCCAAGGAAGGCTAACAGATTTTTGCCCTTGTTCCTCCTTTTTAATCCATTTTACTGTTTATTAATACTTCATCCTACAAATGCAGTTCCTAAAAGTTCACCCAGTGAAGTTTAGGAGTCACTTGGAGCCCTTGAAGATATCTTCATTTCATTAGCAAGCCATTTACACCTATTGCCCTGGAGAAGGATTCTACTGGCTACTGTATTCTATTCTGCGCACCTTCCTGATAGCGGATACTGGCTACTCAGGATTCAAGTATCTCTTCTTCTAAACTTATATCCCTGTGTATTTGGTTGTATCTACTCCTTACAGGTCCTCGACTCTATATGAAAGCACTTAGGGGAAAAATAAATTAAAAGTATGTTTATATAAGGCAGTATTATTAACATACTTTTTTATTTGGCTCAAGGTCATTGACGTGAAATTTCACAATTGCACTGTTGAATGCACAACATAATTATATTGTGTAACAACTCTTCTGAAACAGTTTGGATTTCAAATTTCCATTCCATGAGCACCATGAATACATATTCATACTTGTTGGATCATGAGTCTAGATTAGTGGTTCAGAAACTAAAGTCATTAAGTATCAACTGGGTCTGTCATACAAAATCCAGTTGTGTTCACTTATTAAGTAAGTATCAACTGAGTCTGTCTGGATCTGTATCAACTCAATAAGTTCACTTATTAAGTTAGGGTACTATCCATTCAGTATTTCCATAGCAAAAGGGCACAAAATACTTGAAAAACATTTAAACTTTATAATTCTACTACCATTGTTCCAGACTGCTGGGATCCCTTAATCTGAAACAAATCTTTATTTTTATGGCTCTGTGGTGAGAATGGCAGTCCTTTAATACTTTATAGTTCCGATTTCTTGAAATAATTTTTTCTCAACTACGTGTGCCATTGAATTCATTAAAAATTGTTCAGTAACAGTCCAGTGACAAAAGTAGCTTCTGTGGTGTTGAAAACCAGGCCTTATCCTTTGAAATAAAAACAGGTATTTATCCAAAACTAGGCAGAAACAGTTAACTTGATTAGAGAGCGCTAAATTTATTGTAGAGTCAATCCTGCAAAATCAAAAGGGGATAGATTCCTTCTGGACTCTTGCCTGATAAGATTTTTACTCTGTTTGCAAGCTAGAAAATTAGCTTGCCTCCATTTCATAAATGATGGCAGAAAGTATGATATTCTTGGTTCAGATATGAAGGAGAGTTTGTTACTCACAGCAATAGCAGTAGCTAGAGTATCAGCATTTTCTATGCCTGTTCCCTGAGCCCCAATTCACACAGGGTAATGCAAAGAAGGCCAGGGAACACCTGTACATGTAGCAGTTTGCATTGCTAGAAGGGATCCTGAGCTTACAGAATCCTGAATCTTTTATAATGGGATGTTTAAGTATGCCTTGTCTTTCATGCAGCAAGAGACTGTCTCTGTCCTTTAAGTTTCTTCACTATACATTTTTGGAAAGCTACTCTGGAACAAAGGCAGTCAGAACTTCTATTCACAAGATGCAGAAACTTGAAAGACCTGTGTAAATTTGCCCACCAATAATGCCATGGAAAATACTGTGTTTTTGAACACAGTAACTTGAGCCTTTTAGAGATGTTTCAGCTAATGACGTTTCATTTTAGACATGCTTATTGGCTAACACAGTTTTCTAGGAAATCACTTTTTCTAACAGAATTGGTAGCATTTATTAAGGCTACTAATAATATAATATTCATGAAAATATTTGTTTTTCTTTATTTTCCTCTTAATATAATGCACCTCTCTCCAGAACACAGCTGAAGAGATGTTTTATATTTTACCCCTTTAAGTGCTCATTTAGTATAGGAATTACGTGGCTGCCGCAGGTTTACGTATTCTAAAAGACAAAATTCAAAACTGAATTATCTGGGAACACCAAAGCATATCCTGAAGCAACAATTTTTTTTAATATTTTTCAAAATATCTTGTAATCTGGCTATGTCTTGATGGCCAAGGAAAAGACTTTGCTTAACTTTTTTTTTGCTCTGAATTATCACACAAGTGTTTAAGTGTATTTTCACTTGATTGCATCGTAGAGCTTCTAAGACATACATATGTTCTGTTTATTTAGCATGCCTGGAAAGACTCAGGAAGGAGAACAAATAAATACATTCTTACCATTAACTTTGGGCTTCTGTCCAATTGACTTTGTCAAGTAAATTTGACATTTAACACTGGGAGTGATTATTTACCGTCCTCTGAATCGAGATAAAGAATTCACAGTCAACTTTTTGTTCTTGGAAACAGATTTTCTCTTTAAAAAGATGCGTTTTCATGGGTGCATATTATGTTTCACTTGTGCAATGTGTTTCCTGAACTCTCTCTTTGCACCAGTGACATTGCTATCAGAGTGGAGTTGATGGAATGCACTGTTTCCATTTGCCTATACAAGTGAATTGCTACTCTCAATAAATCTATTTGAAACATAACTGAAAATGCAAATATACTATGAGGGTCCAGTTTTTAAAAAATGGAGTCAGGCTCAATCAACAGTAACAAACTCGTGATTTTTATCTTTCTTGTTTTGTAGAATTAATAGCCCAATATTTTTAATTTTAATTTTGAATATTAAGACTGTTATCAATTGGCATTTGGATTTCTTTATTTTACTAAATATATGTGGCAAATGCTGCTGCCAGTACTTAAATATAAACATATTCTCTCTTTTTTTAATCCCCAAATAGTCTACCATATAGAATTCTTTGAAGAGGATTAGAATGTGGACATATTTTTTGGGAGGCCACCCTTCCGCCCACTGCACCTATCCTAAGCAACTTTTTAACTTCATATTGTAACACAAGAATGTTTCCATTTTATTAGAATTCTTTGCAAATATCTTTTCAAATTGTTACATAATATTTACCACATTAATGGATGTGTCACAAATATGACTTCAACTATTGTTGAACATAAGAAATTGTCTATTTAAAATAATATTGCAATAAACATTTTTGTGTATAAAGCTGTTCTCCCATATTTTGAGATTGTTTCCCCCTTAATTTTTAGAAGTGAGTTCAGTGGGCCAGAGGGTTGTAGTAACTTATAATCCACCTGCAATGTAAGAAAACCTCTTTAACTGCTCCTTTGTATTTAAAGTTTTTTTGGTAAATTGATAAGTAGGAAATGGTATATTATTTTAATTTGTATTTCTTAGAGCACTAATGAAATTAGACTTTTTTCTCATATAGTTTAAATTGAATATTATTCATTTTTTAAATTTTCTGTGTCTTTTCTCATGTATTTTAAATGGAATATTACTCACTTTTAAAATTTTCTGTGTCCTCTGATCAATTCTCTATTGGCTAATGCTCTTTTAAAATATCTTAATAATCTTGTATGAACTTTAGATTGTAAAAATAGTGACACTTTTAAATTTGTGCTGTAAATGTTTTTCTGATTCGGTGGTTTGCTCTTGAGTTTGATAATTTGTGATAATTTGATAATTTGGGGTTTTGACAAACAAATGTTAACACTCCTATTGTTTTATGTTGGGATGTTTTATAGAGGTTTTCCTTTGTATTTATCCCACTGCCACGGTAGGAGAATATGAAAAAATCTTCCCATACTTGGAAAGCAAGTCCATTTAATTTTCTCCTCACTTTGTTTGGTAATTCTTTAATCCATCTGTACTTTTATTTTGATATATGAAGAGAAGTGAGATAACTTTTTCCAAACTTTTCCCAAGCTTCTAAACAATTATCTCAAAATTATTATTATTATTGAATAATCCATCTCTTTACTGTTGATTTGTGATGGCTTCCTTATAATATTTTAAAGTTTCTCATATAAACTGGGGTTTATTTGGAGGACATGTATTTTATTGCATTAATCTGTTTTTGGCCCAATATGAGAGACTAAAATTGTAGAAGAGTTAAGATATGTTTTAATGTATAAGCAAATCAGGTTATATTTTCATTTGTCTCTAAATCATGTAAGACTTGTTTAAATAAAATGCTGTCATCCATGTTATAAAAGCAAATTAGCTAGCATATAGATTATCTTGCCAATAATTAATATCAGTCTTTATTGCTGTAAATCAGCACTAATATTTTTTAGTAACTCATAATGGTGTACTCTATACATGTCATGTTTATATCTTTCCCTCTCCTGCACTATCCTATCTCCAAATTCTTTGCTAAATAATAAACTGCATTTAGAAATGTCCTGAAAACTTGATTTGACATACACTCTTTCCGGGTGCTGATTTCTTTCTCCCTCAGCCACAGTAATAACCCGATGCTACTCAGCTGATCAAATCCATGCATTTTGATTTGGTTATTTAAATCAGGGTTTCTCAACCTTGGCGCTGTTGATATCTGGGGTTTAATAGTTCTCTGCTGTGTCCTACACACTGTAGGATGTTTAGTGGCATCCTCCACTAGTTTCCAGCAGCACCATCCTCTTTCTCCACCCCTACCCCCACCCCTAGTGTGACAACCAAAAAATGTTTCCAGATATTGCCAAATGTCTCTTGTGGGACTAAACTGCCCCCACTGAGAATTATTGATTCAGATAAAAGTAGTCAGGCAGCATGTAGCATAATATGACTAACTTTTATTCATTTATTATTATTTACAATCTTAATAATACAATCAGGGTAGACCTAGAGCCATCCAATTAATTGCACAATGGTCCACTGTCATTGGGCTCAAAAAAATTAACCCCAAGGCATTCTGCTTTGCCGTGTGATTTAAATATGACCATAGGAAGAACAGTGACATTATGACTGCTCAAACATCTCAGAGATCTCTTTTGGCTCACCTGTCCCTATTTAACCTATTTTGATGGTAAATTTGAACAGTTGTCAATTTGATAATCATATTGACAACTTGCAATTGAATTATGCCCTGAATTTGAATCTAATATTTTTTGATATTGAGAAAATGGCACA
This sequence comes from Cacajao melanocephalus, assembly GCA_963573385.1. Taxonomy (NCBI): domain Eukaryota; kingdom Metazoa; phylum Chordata; class Mammalia; order Primates; family Pitheciidae; genus Cacajao; species Cacajao melanocephalus. The sequence continues at coordinate 132,804 of CAUYLG010041543.1, read as the reverse complement.
AATTCTAATACTATCATTCTTTTAATCATCTTGCCTTTGACTTTAGCATATAACCATGGCTGTCTGAGCCAGTTAGCTCAGAGGGGTTTTACAAGATGATAATGAGGCCACTGTTGCAGTTTCAATTAGCTTCACAGAAGAAAAAACCAGCTTCACAGCAGCAGACTGAACTGCTAACCCCAGCCACTACGCTCAGCCAATGGCCAAAAGAAAGATGAGAACAGAGAATGTTGCCGACTCAGCACTCCCAGGACCGTTTAGCCTGGACAAGTAAAGGTCATATCTCTTTGATGATGATGGGCCATCCGCATTATATTCCTACACCAATTCACTGCAGAAACACAAAATAAAGAGTACTTTCTAAGTCAGAGCTCTTTTTATAGCCAACATAGATCACTGAGGCAAAGACTTTTTTATTCTAAATTATTTTTGAATTAACAAATAGGATAGCTACAGTTTTAGACAGTATTTAAATAACTTTTACTTTTGTTTTTGAATCTGCAATATTAACTATATATATGAAGTAAATACTTTTGTCCACTCAGGAAATCATTTTCTAATAGTTCACTTAAAGGAATGGGTCAAAATGAACATAAATATGCCTGCCATTATGTATATATAATGGCTCAATCAGATAATTTTCTTCATTGAAATGGGAAGACTTTTATAAGTGTTGAAATGGAGAATGAGTTTTACTCCCATTTAAAATTTGTTTTTTTATTGTCAAAGGGGTATTTGCAGGGATCCCTGGGACAAATTTCCCTAACATTAATTTATGTGTTACATAAAATATAGCCACCTTGGAAACACGGCTCTCTGCATCTATTTTTTATTCCAAAGATTGTACTCAGTTCTGCTTTTGGAATATTTGCATTGTTCCTGCTGACCTGCCTGTGTAGAATTCAATGGATACCTATGAAGCTAGGCCAATTTGGTTTATAGTCTCAGTTTCAGAATTAAGACACATTTGCTTCTTTCCATTTACCTCTGGTCTTTGAATTTTGATCATACTCATCCAATCCCAAACCACATTTTCTCAGTAGGAATCTTCTGGAACTTAATATTATTTATCTAATGATTTTCCTTTCTCATTGCTTTCTAAAGTTTTCTTCTGCTTTATCAAGAAATGCATGGGAATTTTACCAACAGCGTTGGTAGTATATTCTGGTGATGAATACATATTCAGTTTCAGGCTCTTCCATTCAAAATGTATTCTTCAAAATGCAATCAACTTTAGTAGACTATGGAGAAAATAGCTTTTAGAAACTGGTATATACCTCATGTCATCAGAGATCTGCTTAACACATTGAAATAATCTGAATGAATATCAATAGGTAAACCAAACAGATTGAGCCTTCAATGCAAGAATGTCTACAGATGTTTCCATGGATTGTTTCTTACCTGGAGAATTGAGGAGCTTATGGAATCCTGGCTTTCAGTTTTTTGGTTTTTTTTTTTTTAATTAATTTCTACAGTTGTAGCTGCATGGGAACCACATTTTCCCAGCTGTTTCTTCATTAGCATTGTGTTCAGAATCTTGTTTCAAAAATGCATGTTCTCCTCTTTTTAAAAATCCTAATATTTTCCAAGTGTTTCTGTGTGTCAGGCACTGTGCTAAGCACTTTCATGGATTACTTCATTTAATTCATTCAATTTTACAGTGGCCCTATGGCATACACTAGCTACAGTTATTCTCCTTGTACAGCTAAGGAAACTGAGGGGTAGAAGTTAGTCGGTGGCCCAGGATAATACAGCTGATACTAATACATGACAGAGCCAGAACGTGACTTAGTTCTGTGTGAATCCAGAGCTCATATTCTTAACGGCTATGCTATATTGCCTCCCAGAAGTCATTATTACAAAGGGTTTGTATTATTTTTTATTTCCAAGAATAACATAATTTTATTTCTGTATCATACTTGATTAAAAACAAGTAACTAAAAATGATACCCAAATATCTTTCATATCACCCAAACCAGGACTCTGATAGAGCGAAGGCTGTCTGTGCAAATGTAACTTACAGTGGGGCCTTTATCTTTCGTTTTCATGGGTTTAAATCTGTAGCTGGGAATTTGTTCTGTTTTGAGTCATCGTATTTCACTCCCTATGACATTTTGGGTACTTAAAACGTGTTCAATGATGTTTTGAAGAATGGAATTTCTACCACTTACTTTAGAAGACTATAAAAGAAAAAATGATAGAAAGTCAAACTATAATTACATTGAGGGTTTTAGTAACCTCATAAACCGCAAGAATGAAATACACCAAAAACAAATTTTTTCAACTGACACCATCAAAATCTCATTTGCCGATTCCATTTTTGCAGCACTGATGGAAGTAATCCAGTTAGGCTGACATTTTTATAGAGGATAGTTTAATGTTCAAATAAGCCCTATGTTATTTCACCATTTTTATTTTTTTATGGAATGGTTTTTTTCTTCTGTAATGATTTGAACTGCGCTATAAAGTAAATGAAAATGTGTCTTGTTGGTTGGATTGTGACTCCAGCAGACACATTTTAGTTGATGTAAAGGTCTTTGCCATAATCACAGTTGATGTTTACAAATACACACCTCCTTTAATTTTTAATGCTGGTTGTATTTCTTAATGCATCTAATCACAGAAAATGTGTCAAAAAGGAAAGCTTAGCTTTAAACATATGCTTGGTTTTCTGTTAGCAGGAAACAAATGTCCAAATGTGATTGCATACCAGCTCACACACATGGTCATGCACGTGCTCACACATGCACTCAAGTATGGATCCAAGCGTGAACCTGGTGACACAGTGGCACTTAGAGCCAAATACTAAGCATATGTCGAAATTTGGTGTGATCATAACAGCAGAATGGTACAATATTGTTTCATTCAGTCTGATGCAGGAAGAGAAGCCAAATGACAGCAAATCATAAAACAAATGTTACTCCCTTCTCAGAGTGTTATGTCTGAATAATTGAGTGAAAAATAAGACCAATTTGTTTCAGTCTGACTTTCTTGTCATTGGCAAATTGATGGATGTATTTCTATTCACCTCTAAGAGAAAATAAGCTGACAAACCTTTAATGGTTGATGTATGTTAGATAAAACTGCTGATATTTGATGGTTTCTGCCCTATAGATTAAAATATATCTATCATTCATCAAAAAATAGTATTAGCAAATTCAATGGTTCAATCTGACAGAATATTTATTGTATTCATTTTCTTCTTTTAGTATTTCTTTCTAGCTGTACTTTTTAAAAGATGGCATGCTTTTTAATCATATGAAAAGGCATAACTTTAAAGATTGACCTGATACAAATAACTTGTTTATGAGTCAAATATTTTCAATGTATTATTATCCATGAATTTCCTCATGAGTGCTAAAGATAGAGTAGTTGATCATCAGTAGCAAATTTCACCAAAGATGAGAATTACAATTCTTTCTGAATCCTTTGGTACCTTGGCTAATAGACAAGAGTAAAGGGAAAAGTAAATGGTGGCCAAATGACAAATCCTCTAAGAAATCCTCCTATGCCATGCTAGAAAGTTACAACCAGACGAAATGGCACATAGATTTACAGAATGGAAACGCCTTTGGGATTATCCAGCTCAATAGTTCTCAGCGACCCAGTAAGAGGGTCTAGATTCACATGAATAGGTTGCCATGAGCAGAAAGGTATGTCGTATGCAATTTGTTTCTAGTGTTCGGAGTATTGAAATTAGCTAATTCTTTCATTCTTTCATAAATTAGAATGGATTTGAAATTATCCTTCTAAAACTGTCATGGTAACTCAAAAGAATTTCAAATCATAAAGAAGTGCAATGTCAGCTGGTAGATCTGGTATTATATACACATTCCCTGGAGATATGCTTGGAAATAAATAGTGCATGAAAATATATGGGTGCTACTTCTTACCAAAAAAAAAAAAAGTTTGCAATCTGTGGATCTAGGCACCTCCCCAACCTTTCCCAGGATCAGCAGAGATTGCTGAATTTATAAACAGAAAGTTGACATGTACGTGGAATCAGCAAAGGTCGTATTCCTGAGGGACATTTCTCTAGGGCATGGTAGGGCCTCAGGAAATGCCTATGCCATCACTGGAGGACACATTTTTCATAACCGGATGCTTCTAGCTCTTGAGCTCTGTGTTTTCTTCTTGTGGTTGGTGCCCAACGCCAACTGCCAAAGTTTGTTTTCTCAGCTCAGTTTATCTAAAGTGGCCATGCCCCAGAAGTTGACCTTTTCTTTCTTTGGATGTGCTAATATCATGGATTAAGCTCCATAACTGGTCTTAGTCCAGTGGCTATTCCCATAGACCTAGGAGAAGTGTTAACTTAATTAGTTCAATTGCAGGAGAACCTTATTCTTTTACATATCACATGTTTTTTGCAGGGTTGGGGAGCACTTCACTATTGCCTCCATTTAGAAATTAAAATTGAAATCTGATTCCAATTGTTCTGTTGCTCTTTTAAACTGCATGACTGCAATGTCTCTCTGCGTACATTTATACCAAATCTCATTTTTTAATCTTATTTTATGCATCCCACTTTGTTATTTATGATTTGCTGAAGTATATAATTTTAACAGCTCTAAACTATTCTAGGGATAGAAAAACATGTGACCATCCCAATTTCTTTTTCTTTTAGAGTACAAGGCAAACCTAACAAAGATGATATCAAAACCCTATAAATCAAACTCACAAGTTAAAAAAATTTCAAGTAAAATTCTGGCAAATTCAGTCTTGCAGACATTATAAACAATAACAAACCATGACCAAAAGAGTGGACTCTTTAAAATGCAAGAAATTTTTACTTTAGAGAATTCTGCTGTTACAATTGATTTTATCAATAGGTTAAATGAGAAAATTTTTACCATTTTTATAGCTGACCAAAGTACTTGATTTAATATTCATTGCTGATAAAAACTCTCAGTGCAACAGAGAAGGTTAATTCATTTAAAAACGATTCTTTATTTAAAAGATTAAATATACACTTAATTATAAAATTCTATACATATTTCAAAATGAGAAACAAGAAGTAATATAAATTAATGATAATTCTTTTCAAAAGACTAGCAAATATAATGACAAGGAAAAAAATTAGGTCACATGATCCGGGAAGTCTAACAAATCTCCATTTGTCTGTACTGAAAATTTTAAAAAATCAACTGAAAAAAAAACTCTTAAAACTGTCAAGAGTTTAATATTATATCTACTTAAAAATCAAAGTATACTTATTAGTCATAATCAATTAGAAAATAAACAGAGGAAAACACATATCACATTAGCAACTGTAAAACAGAAAATAACTAGGACTAAATAAAAGAAATTTATAAGACACTTTGAATATATATATATAAAATAATTTGGAAGATGACACTATACTAATTGACAGAAAGAATCAATATTTTAGAAATATAAATTCTCCCCAAAGCAATCCAACAATTTAATGCAACTGAAATCAGAATTACTGAGGGATTCTTTCAATAATGTGACAAAATACTTTAAAAATTCATGTGGAAGAAAAAAAAAGCAAAAATAGTCAATAAATTATTGAAGTAATCAGTGTTCCCAAGAGGTTAAGAATAATTATATCAAAAGATCTGATGAAGTTGCTACATAAAATATAAAACCTTATACAATGAAAAAAAAAACTGTAAACAAAATTAAAGGGCTACAAATACAAGACATAATTTTTAAATATATAAAGTAGTATTATAAATATGTGGGAAAGAGACTGCATTCCTATAGAATTCAATAGATCAAAGGCCCACAAATTTTTTCTGTAAAGGACACATAGTTAATACTTTTGATTTTGCAGGTGCCACAGTCTGTTTTGCTACTACTAGACTCTGCCCTTGTAATTCAAAAGCAGCCATAGACAATGCGTAACAAACCGTCATGACTGCATTCCAGTAAAACTTTATTTACGAAAATAGGAAATGGTCCAAATTTGGCTCGTAGACCATACACAGTGTGCCAACTCCTGCAGTAAGCCTGTGACATGTTCACTGCCTATATCTATATTCCAGATACACTTAAAAGCAAGTATACTCAACATGATGCTTGTTGAGAAACAGGATGTTTGACAAATATAGGTTGAATGAACAAGTAAATAAATGACTAAAAAGAAAACAACCCACAAAAACAGAAATTAAAGTCACCAGTAAAGATGTACAATTCTTCAAACTCACACAGTGAGAGGCAAATTAAGATCATGATATAACATTTGCTTTTTCTCTGATTCACAAGGTTGGTTTGTTTTTTCTTTTTCTTTAATGGTCATCTTAGGTTTGTCAGCAATATAGACTAATGCATAGCCTCATATGTTGCTGGTAGGCTTTTTTACTCTTTTATTTTAGTTGTATACATAAATAAGAAATTAATTAGAAAATAATATAAGGAGATCTAAAATTAATTAGAAAATAATACAAGAAGATCTGCCTAGCCCTGGATCAGCAGTACTCAAATTATTTGGTCTTACTCTTAAAAATTGTTGAGACCACCAAAGAAATTGTGTTTATTAATATTTTTAATATTTACTACATTAGAAATTAAAATAGAAACATTTAAAATATTTGTTAATTGATTTAAAATAGTAATAATAGATTAATTATATGTTGCCATAAATAACATTTTTAATGACAACAGTTACATTTTTGCAAAGGAATAAAACAAAAACAAAAAGTGATTGAGAAGAGCAGCATTGTTTTACAATTTTGCATGTCTAGCCTAGCAGAAGTCAACTGAATTCTCAAATCTCTTCTCATTTTGCATCCAATCTATTGTGGTATGCTTTTTTGTGAAGTATATGAAGAAAATTAATCCTCAAACAGTTATGGCATTGTAAAAAGGAAGAGTATTTTATTAGCCTTTTATAGTAACTAAAATTCTGCTTTGATACTACACCAAAACTCAACATGTCATAGATTCTTCAAGGACAGTTGCAATATGTAGTTTGCAACCATATCACTGAACTTTTTGTACTCTGTTACATTAAAATCCATTGTTTATCTTGCACTTTCAATGGAGCTTTTACTTGTGCATGATTTTGTAACATCATGCATTGATTGAAAAATATTGGTTCACTGAGTTATTCAGATCTTCCAGATGTAGACACATTTCATTTATACAGTACAATATTCAGGATTCTATTTATTACATCTCCACAGGTAGAAGAAAAGTCTTTAACTATGGGAATCTATCAAGCCCACAATGGTATATATGAATTTTCCAAAATTCTATTTTCATTTGGAAGCTTGAATTTTATCATTGGCAACAAATACTGCCAGTTGTTTTTGTTGAAGTGAGAGACTCTTTACTCACTTTTGAGAAAAAGTGAAACACCGAAGTCTGAAATCAAAGTTTGTTTCTCAGTGACTCTTTCAAGAAAAAGTAAATTACATTCTATGAAGAAAGCAGGTAGTTCAGCTTACAATTAATCACACAGTGTTCCTCAAGTCAACCGTCATACTTCAATCTGCAACAGGAGTGTCATATGGATACTTGCCCTTTCATCACTTGGAAAATTTTTAAATAGTGCTCAATGGTTGAGATTTAATTAAAATAATTTTTACTGTTTGATCAAGGACATTTTTAAGTGAAACTGGCTTGTTTTGTTTTTCTGCAATTGTATAGTGTGAAACATATAATGACTGCTCATTCAGGTGGTGCCACTACCTTGATTTGTCCCACAGATTTACTCTTTACTGCTTTTACCAACAATGCAAATATCAATACGGTGAAAAGACAAGTAGTGCCTTAGTAGTAGCATGAAAATTGATTTGGTCTCACAGACCTCCTACAAGAGGCTTGGAGTCTCCCAGAATTTCTCAGACACATTGCTAACTGTTTCCTAGATTTGAGAAATGTTAACATTTTATCTTGTTTGCTTCAAAATCGTTTGTTAATAAAATAAATATTATGGATCCAGCTAAAACTCCTCTATCTCTTCCCCAGTCTCCTTTTGTAGAGATTAACCACTATGTTGAAGTAAGAGTATCCTTTCTATACATGATTTTGTACTTCTCCTACATATGTAAAGATCCACAACAATATTTCCTTATTTTGCTTTGAAAAAATTTTACATGAATGATTCCATTCTGTATGTATGCTTTTACCAAGATTTTTTTCACTCAACATTATGCCATTCTGTTTTTCAGAGATCTATGTAGATATGTAGAGCTCTAGTTCATATTTATTGCTGACAAATTTATGAATTTATTGCTGTGTGACAAATATGTGAATTCCTGGATTAATGGATATTTAGATTGTTTACAAATTTTTACTGTTTTAAATATTTCTTTACATAAAGTCACTCTAGGTTATCAATTTTCCTATCTATATTGTCAAGTTGCCTCCAACATGGCTTTACCAATTTACAGCCTGGTGTGGTTCTAACCTGGTACTTTCCTTCTGGAGATAACTTGGCAGTGTGTATCAAATACTTCAAAAAAAAGGCAGAGTTGAAATTTCTGTATCAAAAATTGTAAGTGTTGACCATTATGGTCATTTGTCAATCATTATTTATAAAACTGAGAACCTGGATAACAGCTTCTAGATGTTTAATGATAGGTCATTCATTAAATAAATGGTGGTATCTTTTAGTTGATGATTATGTAGCCATTTTATACCTAATTTTATTTAATTGATATAATTTATGTTTCATCAAAATGAGTGATAGGTAATTTTAATTTTCTTCTTTGTGTTTTATATTTTCTACTTTTGTTATTGAGGAAATACGTTATTACAAAAAAAAAAGAAGAAGAAAGAAGGGTTGGTGACTATTTTGAAACCTAATCCTAAATTAAGTGTCAGATCAGACCAAAAACGTAGAACAGCAGTTCCCAAATTTGACAGTGCCAGGAGACATTGGAGAGCTTGTAGGCCACCCCTCAAGGTTTTGATTTGGTCGGATTGGGGATCAACGACACCCTGAAATGCATAGACCTCACATGTTAAGAAGTACTAGTTTAGAAACTAATTTGATCTGATATGCCTACACTGACTAAACATAAGGAGTCTTATAGTTTTCAATATGCAGCAGGCAAAAGAGAAACACAGTGGCTGGGAAAGTTCTAGTGCTACCTCTCCTGTGTTGGCCAAAGCTGAGGGCAGGTGCCTTCGTAACATCCTGATGGTGGGGTCGGAGGCAGAGCTCTGTTTTCTAAAAACCTGTCCCAGACTTTACTTTCTTCTCCTTGGCTTAACCTGCCTCAGACTTTGCTTTCTTTTCCTTGGCTTTGGCAGCCTGCCCTGTAGCAGACAAGGTAAAGCCTGCAGGTGGTAGCTCAGGTGTTCATCCTCAGTTCATCCCTCTTTCTTCTCTAACACCTGACTCACTTCCTCTGTTGAGCGGAGGTTCTCAAATTTGAGCTTCAGAATCTTTGGGTAAGCTTTTTAAAACACATACTTACCCCCCTACCTTAAAGCCTCTGGTTCTATAGGTCTGACAAGGAGCCAGAAATCGGCGTCTAAATTAAGCTCCCAAGTGATAGGGAAACTGTCGGTCCAGGGACCACACTGAAGCAGAGCAAATCAGACTCACGCTGGAGAGCCAGCCTGGGACACAAGGGGGCTGAGTCATAAAATGTTATTCATTGGAATTTAGAAATGCAGTAAGAACACTAAACTTAAAACTATATCCTCATTAGGAGACTAGGCAGAGTTATTGTTAGATGTGGAGGCAGTAGCAGTAACAGCATCATCGGTAGTAGCAATAATCCTAAGAATAGCAATAATAAAAAAAACCTAGTGATAATAGTAAGATTAACAATGAACTAAAATAAATAAGGATTATTTTTCCTCCCATGTTTTGACAAAACTCTTGAACATGAGATCATCTTTTGAATGCAGAAAAAAAAGTCTCTTTAAATGGATATGTTACATTTCAGTGAAAGCAAGGTCTTTAAAAACGTGCCAGACCTTATGATCCAGAAGAAGCTGCTTCTTTTCCTCCTGCAGGGTATTATTTGTCTTTGGCTAATGGCTTTAGCCCAGCCATTTTTATAGCCTCACATGTTATTGAAAGTGTTTTTATTGCTCAATCTAAGTACTCCCTTTCTCAACCAAGTGCATTAATCCTGCCTTTAGAGGCCAGGTGTAAACTGAAGTCTATGTAAAAGGGTTGGACTTTTTTTAAAAGCTCGTTTGTGTTTTCCTCTTTGTGTTAAATTATGAATGTGGTAATTGGTGGTTAATGAGATGTAAGTACTGTAGTCTCAGACACTTTGGGTTATTCATGTCTCTGCACCATTTTCATCTGGCCCTCATTTTCCAAACACCAGACCTGTAATTATGCCAAAAATCTATCCAAGCCAGAGAATATTTTGTTTTTTCTTATTACTACTTACAGAGCATGAAGTTGTGGAAAGCGTTGGACTTGCAAAGCTAATTTTAGCCCCCCAGTGAAAATTCTGAGGGGCAACTCAATAAGGTAATATTAAAGGTATGTAATCACAGATTTTAGAGTTTACAGAGACATTTAGAAAGCATCTGATCTGACCATTTGGCTTTATTATCAACCCCATTTTGCTCGTGAATTCGCCATGGCTTATAACAATGAACTATATAGAGGCCTAGGATTCAAGCTAGAAGATCTGTCTGGCCCTGCAGCCAATAGCACTGTGCCTTGTTTAAAGAGGTTTGACACCTGTCTTTTGCCTTTCTGCCAGGTGTTTTTTTCATTGCATCACGCTATTGCTAATCTACCTTGAACTCTTTTTCAGTGTTTTTCATGAGCTTTTGCCATTTCATTTATGTTTAATTTGTGTGATATCTTTCAGTGACTGTGTCCTTGCAACAGATATTTTAATGTACTAAATTTGTACACATACATGAGTTGGGAAAAGAGATGCATTTTGTTTTGCATTAAAAAAAAAATCCAGGTCTCATGATTACATTTAAAATATCAGTCTTTGTTTTCACTAAAGTGGTAATCTTTCTAAAAATGTCCCTCACATTGAAGGACATCCAAAAGGCAGTAACTCATTAGAATCTTGGGTTCAGATTACAAATGTGTTTGGCTAGCTCAGTGTTGAAGTTCAAGTTATCTTGGAATTATTTTAAATATTTGTGCAGGAACACTGATTAGTTTACTAGTGTGTTGCCTCGTAACTATCCACTAATAACCACCTTGGCCTATGATCATTAACTCCTAGGGCTCAAGCAAACTCTTGGCAAAGAGAATTTGCTTCAGTGTTTGAAGCCATTATTTGATGTCTTCACCCTAGGACCTGGAAGTGTTGACTCAGAAAAGGAATTTGAAAACAGTTTTTATAACTGCATTTTATTCTTTGGGCAGAAGAGTTGAGAGAAAAAAGCTCTGGTGAGGTAATTTCCTCCCCTACCTTCTTCCCCTCCTTTTTTGGTAGTTAATGTTTTCTGATTGTTTACATTCAACTGGAGACCAAGAATGTGGTATAAGGGAAAGAATGTCAGTGTGGAGTCCACACCTGGGATATGGTTCTGGCTCTGTATTCAATGGATGACCTTAGACAAGTCATTTAATTTCTCTGAGTATTGGTTTCTATAAATGAGAAAGTGACATATGTCATTCTTAAGCTCTTTTTCAGCCAGAAGAGTCTGTAAATATGTAAATTCTTCCAAGAGAAGCTAAACTAACTAGAAGATTGTGTGAGGGTTACACAGACCCTTGCCTTCCTTATTTCTTATCCTTTGACAGGGCCAGCTTCATGAGCTGCACCCTGCAGAGTCACATAGGGCCCCAAGCACAGAAGGGCTCTGTACTTGGTTTAATGCTGTGCTGTCACCATCTTATAATTCTGATTATTTCTAAACAGGGTCCTGCATTTTCGTTTTCTTCTGGGCCAGATAAATTATATAGCTAGTGCTGCCTTTTGGTAATACATTTCTGGCCAATGTATCTTCTAGTAGAAAAAAAAAATCGATGTTATGACCTCAAATTGGTCACTTTTGTCACCATTGTGTCCCTCAGGTAGATAGGAAGGCGTAATATGGACACAATTATATATGTGGATTTTTTGGAGTCATTTTCAATGACCTAAGTTTCTGATTGCCCACATTTTCCCTCTTCTATGCTTCTTTGCCCCACCTCAATCCATTTTGTTAAAAAATGAGAGTTAATTACTGGTATTTATCAAGTATTTTTGGTCTGTCCATTCAACATCATTCTGTGCACTGATACATAAGCAGTTACAGTATAAGAGAGAAGACACTTTTGGCTTTGAATTATTGTTTTGTTGTACATTTTTATTTTCCTGCAGAAGCTACAATTACAACAGCTAGACAACTAGAGAGAATTCTCTGGTCTGATGCCACCAGTAGAGGGATTTCTCTCTGTGTGTTATGTGGGCTGTTTCCCTCAGCAGCTGGTTTGTTCTGACTGGGTGAGCTCCTCTTCCCTCTTTGAGAATAGAATGGTCATCCAGGACCGTGAGAGGTAAATTCATTATAAGGGAGACTTGCTAAAGATGCTAAGATGTACCTTCGTGCAGGGGCCAGCTTGATTGTCTGTGTTAATGCTGATAAAAATTACTCTGTGACTGCAAGAAACATGGCTTCTTGGCTTACAGAATATTGTGTGCTGAAGGATGAAAGAGCAAAAGACAGAAAAAGTGTTTTTAGGTACCTGCTGATAGTTGATGAGGTTTTATGTTATGAGTCTGGTTTTGGAAAGTTAGAACAAATCTCTAAGCAACTATATGGCCAAGATACATATCACATCAATGACAATAATCTGTTTTGATGGGTCCTTCTGGGGTGTCTATTTCAGACTAATCTTCAAACTTTTTCTTTTGCAAACTCAGTGTTTGTAATCTTCCAGGATGCTGTCTTTTTGCCGTCAGTTCATGTTTTATTCTACTTGTTTAAAAAATAATCATAGCCGACTTTTAGTTATATTAACAACATTTGAATATTTTAAAATATTTTGTCTTTTTATTTCACTAAATTGAATTTAAATGACAATCTCTATGCTGAGTTCTAATTGCTGCTCTGGATCTTGACTTTTAGACTGGGGAGTATATTGTTTTCATTTCTTAAGTCACGCAAACTGGTGTTTGAATTTCCAATTGTGCTTAAGAATAGCAAAGAAAGAACTGATGAATTTTAAAAAAGAATGCAGTTGGTCATTCAACAACATTTTATATCTGGTATTGATAACCAGCAAAGCACTAGTCACAGCTTCCATTTGTGGGTTCCTTGTATCCAATGCATTGCATTTTCCCAGCATTACGTTTATAGCTGTGAAACTTTAGGATTTTAAATGAAAAGAACCAATGTGAAACTCCTCAAGTCATTAGATGAATGCTTTGGTTCTGTACATTTTATTTCAAAACACCTTTTTGAACATTGCTTTACAAAGATTCCAAAGAAAGAGCCATGGAAACCTAAACACACACACACACAGTTTACTTGTGAAAATAGAGGGAATCAGAGGCCCAAGTTTAGGGCACCCACCCAGTGCTGCATAGTCAGTTTCTTTCCAGGAAAGGAGGTGCAGTGCCTTCTCACAAGTGTTGGTCTCTACTATAGAGTGATCCTACAGGTGCCAGTTAGCATCACGGTGAAAACTGGCAGGAGTCGGAGGTGACACCTCACATCAAAGATATCATCTACTGGAACACTAGGCAGGAACATCCACAGAGTGAAGTGAATACTGTGGCATTCACTTCATTCTGTGGTATTTTACCCCTTGAAAGGAAACTCAGTGTTTTCACCCTTGGCCAAACGTTGTAATCACCTGGGCAAAGAAAAAATGTCTGGGTCCTACCCACAGAGATTCTGATGTAATTTGTCTAGGGTATGGCCCAGGCAGTGGAATTTGAGAAGTGCCCCAGATGATGATTTTAAGGGGCAGCCCTGGCTGAGAACTAAAGTCTATAGTGAGGCTTTTTTATATATACCTTGTGGAAATACAATTCACCTACCATCCTATTCACTCATTAAAAGTGTACATTCAATAGTTTTTCGTATATTCACAGAGCTGTGCCACCATCACCACACTTTTACATTTTCATCACCCTAAAAAGAAATCCACTAGCAGTCAGTCTTCATTTCTCCCATTCCACCTCTAGGCAACCACTTACCTACTTTCTGTCTGTATAGAGTTGTCCATTCTAGGTATTACACATAAATGGAACCATATAATTCTACATTTTGTTTACCCATTCACCAGTTGGTGGATAATTTGAGTTGGTCTACTTTTTGGCTATTATGAATAATGCTGCTATAAACATTCGTGTACAAGTTTTTTTATGGGCATATGTTTTCATTTCTCTTGGATGTATATCTGGGAGCATAATTGCTGGATCATATGGTAGCTTTATGTTTAACTATTGGAGAAACTGCCAGACTGTTTTCCAAAGTGGCTGCGCCATTTACATTCTCTTCACCAGTGTATAAGAGTTCCAATTTCTCCACATCCTTGCCAACACTTGTTTTTATCTCTTCTTGATGATAACCATTCTAGTGGGTGTGAAATGCTATATCACTGTGGTTTTGATTTGCATGTCCCACATGGCTAATGATGTTGAATGTCTTTTTATGTGCTATTTGCCCATTTGTTTATCGTCTCTGGAGAAATGTCTATTCAGATCCTTTGCCTATTTTCCAATTGGGTTACTCATCTTATCATTATTGAGTTATAACAGTACTTTACATATTTTAGATTCAGGTTTCTTTTAAGATATATGATTTGCAAATATATTCTTCTCTTCTGTGGGTTGTCTTTTCAGTTTCTTGAAGTCCTACACTGAAGCACAAAAATGTTAATTTTGAAGAAGTCAAATTTTGTATTTTCTTTGTTGCTTGTGCTTCTGATACGATATCTAAAAAAGGCTTTGCATAACCCAAGGTCATGAAATTTGTCTCCTATATTTTCTTCTAGGAGTATTACAGTTTTAGCTCTTACGTTTAGGTTTGTAATCTATTTTGATTTAATTTTTCTGTATGATGTCAGGAAGAATTCCAACTTCATTCTTCTGCGTGTGGGTATTCTAGAGTAAGTTTTTAAAATACCCTCCTCACCAATGGTTAGTGAATATCTTGCTGAAGGCCAGCTGTGTGACAAGCTTCATGGGGCATGGCACATGAGGCCGAGGCATCTATGCCAATAATAAATTGCCAGAGAGTTCCAGCTTCCTTCTGCTCTCTGCCAGAGTGCCAATACACTGGTCTAAAGTCTAAACACACACTTGGAGCTACAAATGAACACATTTACATAGTCTCTGTCTAGTATGCTGAGGTTTCTCTAATTGCAGGGGACACTTAGAAATTAAGCAAAGCATGATATCAGGCATTAAAAGTTTTCAAAGGAATTGAGCTTTCTTTACTGCACAAATATAAACAAATACATTTAAACTACAATGTGTGACCTTGCTGAATGCTGTGGTGCTATTTGATGATGTTTCATTGCTTTATGCTTTTGCCTGTTTGAGTGAGGAAAGACCCTTCCTAAAAATTTTGAGTCAGAAGTTACCTTGGGAAGATTATGACATTTTCTTCTCTGAAACTGCTTAAAAGCAGATGAACCATCCCTCCAAAAGGTCCAAAGTAGAGGGAAGTATGATCTATACCCAATGTTCTGTGCTGCTGTAGGGAGGTGGCAGGTAGGATCAGGAAAAGTTCTCCAGGAAGTAGAGAAACCCTCATCAGTCAGGCCACAATATGGAGAACCCAAGTCAAGGAATAAGTCAAGTTCTTTCCTCTCTTTAGCTATAAAAGTACCGGCTCTCACTCAGGCGGATTTGTCTTTCACAAGTGGCCTCTGAACTTCTCTCCTGTCCTTCTGCACTCCTGTGCTTAAGCGGGACACATAAATATATTAATATACACTGTAAGAGACCATATTGAAATGTCTGTCATGCCTCATAAAGCCTCCGGTCAAATACTCTTTTATCTCAAGAAGAAAGCAAGGAAAATAGGCACAGAATTGTGTAGATATGAGTTCAAATCTTGGCTCTACCACACAACCTAGATTATTTTCAGTGAATTATTTAACTTCTTTGAGCCGTATCTTCCCTTTCTATGCTATAGAAATATAAAAATATCTATTGAAGTTAATTGTGGGATTAACTAAGAAAATAAATATAAAATTCCTGGACCAAGTTGGGAGCTCAATATATTTTATTTCTCTCTCCCTTTCAATAACAAAGAAATGGTGGATACCCCAGTTTCAAACCTCATTTTTTAAATCTTGAATTCAAAGATTTTAGAAGGCCATTAGCAAGAATGGACACTGGATTTACCGCTGGACACATCAGATCCATCTCCTACATTATTCTGTTCCTTAAGTGGTTGTAAAGCCTTCATTCTTTGGTGGAGTGTCGGTCCTCACCTTTTGGGGTCTTCCTGCCACCCTGAGGAAAACATTGCTACTGTCCATGACTTTGGTGATACATCAGCATTTCAGTAAAGCCCCCAGCTGTTTAAAACAGAAGGTATTTATTTTCTTTTCCCTGAATATGCAAGGATGAAATGTAGCTGCCTGTTTTTGGAAACACTTTCTTGATCTATGTCATTCGGTTAGGTTAAGCAATGGAATGTATTATGACCTTGATCTGTTCACTGACCTCTCCCAGGTGCCCCTAGAACTTGTTTACGCAGATATTTATGGGCCAAGAAACTGAACCTGAGCCCAAACTCCCCTCAGCTACTTTTTCATGAAAGGTTAATTGTTCAGCAAGAGTATTTATGTGACCGGAAGAAGGCTTTGAGCAAGACAAGTGTGCAAGACCCTGTTCAGAGGAAGTTACTGTAAGGAATGATGGGATCTGGCATGGTTCTTTGAGTGACAGTGGGTATTTAATCCTCTTAAGGACTTCTACTGCCATGATGTAAAAATACTGATCTTCTCTTTCATGGACTTCTCTGAAATGTCCTGCAGATCATGATGTGAAATAACGAGCAGGGCAGGGAAGGACTTCTCTCCAAGGACAATGTGTAGATTCAATTATTGACATCTGTATTATTTGTATTCCTATGGAACTAAGTCCAGTTCTTTTCTACAAAAAAAAAAAAAAAAAAAAAAAAAGAACTCAGAAGTCTGCTTAATGATGTGTCAAAAATTGGGAACAACAAATTTGAAAACTACAAACAAGCAAGCATGAAAAAAGGGACATTAATTCAATAGCATTTATTTTTTTAGGCCACATTATTATATAAGTTCTTTTAAAAATTTTTCTGGATATAAATAGAGATAATAAAAAATAGAATAAAGTATTTATTCCCCATATCAAAAGAAGAGAGTAGAGGTACATATAAATTCCAAGCAGTATGTGTTCTAAATCTATGAAAATCCTTTCTGGAATTTGACCTGGTATACATAAATCTAAACATATAAGTACAAATGTTACTCATATAACTATAACTATGTAAAGACTAAAATACTTGATTTTAAAATGCAGTCAGTTATAACTTAAGACATTTAAATACACTCCCTGTTTCTGCTGAGGTCAGCACATCCCCTCGAGAAATGTAGGACTTGGCTTTATAATGGGAGAAAAGAATCCATGTAGAGTAATTTGAGGATGACTTACAGTTGAATATAATTTTAAATTTTTTAGGTGAAGTCCATAGTTTTACTTAAATTGGTTAAGGGGTGCAAAAATACAGTTATATAGAAGGAATATGTTCTAGTATTTGATAGAATATTAGGGAAATTATAGTTAACAATAACTTGTTGTATATTTTTAAATAGCTAGAAGAATTTAAATGTTCCCTACACAAAGAAAACATACACTTTTGAGGTGATGGATATCTCAATTAGCCCAACTTGATTATTACACGTTGTCTACAGGTATCAAAATGTCACATATACTCCCCCAAATATGTATCAATCTCAATAGAAAAAAATAAAGAATTATTGATAAAACCCTAGAATTTTCATCTGGGAAAAAATAGCCAAACCCTCAGTAAATTAAACCATAATAAAATGTTAAATATTTTCCCCAGACTTGGAAGTAATATAATGGTGGTTTCCAGTTTAAACAAAACCTTATGTGTAGTTGTAAGATTCAAATGAAAAGATGAACATAAAAGTGCTATGGAAATGGCAAAATTCTCAGTGGGGTCCCCGCCATGAGGGCAGTAGAGCACAGCAGAAAGGAGCGGTGCTTTGCAGCCAGGCAGTGCTCATGCCAATTCCAGCATGGCTGCCCTGTGCAAATTATGTAGCCTCTCTGTGTGCCAGGATCCACATCTCTAAGACGGGGACCATAATAATTCTCATTACTGCTATGAAGAGTGAGTCAGTTAGCACATGCAGAATTCTCCAGACATTTTATGGCACGTGGAAAGTGCTGAAGCAATCATGGTGATGATGATGATGATGCAGTTGTATTTGGGGGAAAAGGAAAGTACAGAGGAAGTATTTGATTTTGAAAATGGGGGCTGGACCAGCTGACTCAATCAGCTTAAAGAGGAGTAAACAGAGTATTAGAAACAAATTGGGTTTTGAATTAAAATGGAAATGAACACCCTGTTCATACATATATTCTAAATTGAGATAAAATATATTTCTTGGTACTAGCAGAAATATTATTAGCAACATTTACCATCATTTAAAAATGAAATATTGTGAGCAATCATTGCACATATACTATGAAGCCATGAAGATTCTAGTTTAAAAACTAAGTTTAACAAGGAATCACTGTCTCCAGATTTAATAGCAAGTATCATAAAGATTACAAGATGATGATGTGGGAGAGTAAACGTTTTTATTGCCACAAATGTAGCATGACAGCATGATTCAAGACTGGTAGACAAAACAGCCTGACTCTAAGGAAAAAGAGACATCTCTCTACAAGACCTTTTCTGCAGCTGAACTATAATTTTTCTTTTATGCTTTTGACCATATTTTGCCACCCATGTTCTAAAACAATGGGTAAATATTCCATACCGAGAAACCAGAACTAACTGGTTTTACCTTCTTGTAGCCACGATGCACATCCCTGAGCCGCCATATTGCTCTCCAAAGAAGTTTCCCAAGACCAACCTGCTTCCCCCACTCACCTGTCCCATGGGTGCTACCGCTCCTTCTGCCTGACTGGACAGCGCACCTGCACTCTGCCTGTGGCGTGGGCTGAGAGAAATGGGCCCTGGAAAGATTCATCTTTGCTTTTTCACCAGCTGAGGAAAATTGTCTGCAGGGCTGTCTCAGATCTGCCAAAATTAACCCAGCAATACCTGGCAAAAGCCCAAGATGTGAGTTCTTCATACTAAAAGTGGAGAATTGGGGCCAATATTCTTACTGTAAGTTTTTAATTCCAAGAATTTAAAAATAATATGTATTATATATATTTTTTCAAAGTAAAGATTGGGAAGCAGCTGGGCGTCAGGCTGAGAGGCTGGCTAAAAAGAGAACAGCTGTGTTGGTCTTAAGTCTGAGCTGACTGCAATAACTCTTGATTTCTTTGAATCCTGGACCTGAGGATTCAAGGCCATAAAGCAAAGCTAACAAGTGTTGACTTATCCAGTTTCTTGTGAGACATACAAAGTAGAGTTGGTTGTTAAGCCATCTTTAAACGGAAAGTGTTACAGAAATGCTTATAATAATCAAAGGCTAATTATAGCACATTCCCAAGTTGTGGGACTCCTGTAATGGGAAGGATGGCACATGCAAGACCTAACACGTTTATCAAAGAGCTGGCGGGATGTCTACAGAAGTAAATATTATATATGGTGATATCTCATAGGCTGATCAACATAAGTCTAGCTGGACAACTGCTTTAGTTTAAGATAAGCAAAGTAAGCATAGGAGTGTTTGAAAACTATTTATGCTCGGGTGGATATACCCAAACTGTGTTTCAGCTGGAGAGTAGGGATTGGGGGAGGGCTCATCCTCTTTATATCTTCACAGTACCTTATAATTACAAAGTGCCTAGCATTCTGCCTGGCACCTAGTAGCTGATCAATGAATCATTGGCTCTTTCCCCCTTCCTCTAGCATGTTGGCATCAGTGGGAGATGGCTTATGAGTAGGGGTATAGGAACTTTGAGTACCAAGAGCACATGGTCTAAACAAAGTCAGTGTGTTTGCTATACAAATATAGCCTTGGTACAACATCTCTGGTTCCTCCTTCCTACCAGAGTGTCACCTCTGTCACACCTGTGAAGAAATTTTTATACTGTCATTGGTTACTATTTATTCAGTGAGTGCTCCACAAATACCTGTTGATTCAACTGCATCTCTTATGGACATTTATGGCACTTCAAGACTGTGATTGCTTTTAGTGACTGCCACTGAACAGATTCCTACTTGTTGAGTATTGCTTATTGCTGAAGCTATTTTTATAAGCACTACCAAAAGCCTTTAATCCTCTGTCAGTTGAATGTATCTTGGGGGTTGTTTTTGTTGCTACAGCTAACCTTTTGTCAGAGAATGGGGCAGACAAGGAAAAGGGAATTGAGATAGGAAGCAAATTTGTAGAAAGATCCTTGGAAAAACCCTTTCCCCCAAATTACATTTTGCATTCCATTAGAGAACAACGGATTAAAAACAAAGCACAAATCTCACAGAGAACCTGAAAGGCAAGTTTCAGCATGAGTGAATTTTTAACAGCCTCAAAGGAGGGGGTTAAAATGAAATTCTGACAACCTTAACTACATTTCTTTCTTACAGCGTTGCTATAATAATAAAAGGTGAAATGTCAGCAGTCACATATTATTCTGTCTAACAATACTTTATAATTTTTACTCTGTGGGAGCACTTGCCCTTTTATAGTCTCAACTCTTGCGTTTTGACTGACTGCCCAAGGACAGCAATTACTTAAGCCATTTACCTACACATGGGCAGCACAGCCAAAACCTGCTCTGCGTTGCTAAGTTCTCCAGGGGTTTGCTCTTGGAGATTTCAGTCAGTACAAGAATTCTGTGATATGGGCTACTTACTACCCCTGGGGTTTCAACCACTCCAAAAATCTGTATTCATTCCTACACCATGAAAGCACACTGCTGGCTATGCTTTCTGCAAAGGAGAGATCAGCTTCTTTCTGTGTGTCAGGAAAACATCTTCAAACATCCAAAAAGTCACAGTCTCCTTCAGAATATTGCAGAAGAGTAGATACTACTCAGTTATCACAAAGCAGAGATAAGAGTTCTCTATTAAAATTTTATTCACTTAGCAAGCATGCTGAGAACAGCTGCTATGTCCACCAACCTAGGGCATCTGCTAGGAGAGAGCTACCAAAATGACTACTACACAGAACCAGCCCACAGAGAGTAGGTTTTGTGGGAAAAGTCAGATGAGAGAAGTAAATTACTGAGGGAGGCAGTAGGCTGATCAAGGAAGTAGCCTGCCTTGAGGTTAGGGATGGGAATCCTGGCATCAGTCATGACCCATCAGTTCAAATGCCCTCA
This sequence comes from Cacajao melanocephalus, assembly GCA_963573385.1. Taxonomy (NCBI): domain Eukaryota; kingdom Metazoa; phylum Chordata; class Mammalia; order Primates; family Pitheciidae; genus Cacajao; species Cacajao melanocephalus. Next base: position 111,490 of record CAUYLG010041543.1, on the reverse strand, counting down.
GGGCTGGGCAGGTAAGGAAATAAATGAGGGGTGCCAATAGAGACTGTCACACAGTGGAGCTGGTGAGAGCCATCGAGATGGAACACTGTCCCTCAACTCCAGCTCTCAGTGCCATGAGCAAATATTGGCCCATTCTTACCAGAGCTTCCACTTTTTGGAAATTATTGTTTAATGTTGCAACTAGTTCAGGTGTCTTACCCCCGTGAAGTCCACACAAAACAGTTGTAGGGACCAAACTCTAGGTTATGATGTATGCTGTCATAAAATTCCATGCTATGTTCTTTATCTCAGGCTGTTACAGTTTAGGCACTCTGGAAAGCAGATTTTGAGACAGTGTAGTCAGCAGGAGCTTTACTCAGATCGCTGTCTGTGGTAGGAAAGGGAAGAAAGCAGGTATGGAATGTAGATAGAGGGAGAAGCTGGCTGTGATAGTCTCGGTAGATGTCTCTGCCAACATTTAAGGAGTAGTGAAACTTGGGTAGCCCTTCAGAGTTGTTCCAAGTTGGGTGATGGGGCTGGACCATTATACCTTTGCATGGGTCGCTGGATGTGGGTTGCTTGGGAAGGTGCCTGACTTTGGGTAATGAGGCTCTCTTCAGCCAAAGGAATAGGCATCAGAGCCAGCCACACTCTCAGTACCTGGGAAATCAGTTTTAGTTTGTTGAAGGGGACCTGGGTGGTGCATGACAATAGCCATCATAGTAGTAGGTAGGTTTTTCTGCATGGACTGTGTTGCCTCTGAACACAAGGATGAGGTTGCAATCAACTTTGAACTGTTCTGACATCATTCCCTAGAGAAGAGAGATGATCTCACATTAGTTGTTTCTCCTGATCCCATCATGTCTCTGGGCCTGTCTCTTTCTCTACTTTTGCTGGCCGACATGCCTCCCACAGAAGCTAGTTAAACAGGATTTCTGAACCCCCTGAGGAATTCCTCGGCCCTTGTCCCAACCTCAGAGCTATATTGGTGTGGCCTACAATCCGTATTTGGAGCATTTCTAAGGATAAAGTTTCAACCTAAGTGGAGAGAGTTGTAATGGCATGTTATGATGCACTCATTTTTTGCAACATGTGCTTTTTGATAGCCTACTGCACGCGAGGCACCGAGCTACTCACTTTGAACAAAAGATGCTTCCTGCGTGCAAGAAGTTTGGTATTTAGTTGGTAATGCAGATGGATGAGCAGAAAATTTCAGGGTGGTAGGTGTCCTCATAGGGGTGATAAGAAGTGTTGATTTGGGAGGCCACTATGATTAAAAGTCTGTAGTTTGAAACAATTATAATACTCTTGATGAGAAACAATTCACCAAAGCAATGCCAACAGGTCTGGAGAGGATCCGGTTATAAAATGTGTTAAGGGAGTGTACTTTGCAAGATCTAGTAAATATTAGTGTACATATGTGGGGAAGTGAGGACTTTTACCTACTGTCCAGGTTTCAGGCCTAAGTGATTGTAGATTTGGAAGACATGAATGAATGATGGCATAACCGAGGGGAAACAAATGCAAAGCACTGTGTAGACAACCATCACTACTGATGATTAAGATGTGGTTTTGTGCTAAGAACTGTTTATGGAATATATCCCTCCCTGTGAAGTAAGGCAGTCATTAGTAACTATCATATGTGTCATATTTTGATAATTATTATATGTAGAGCCATGGAGAGCATGCTAGAGTGGGCATAAGAGAATAAAGGTATTAATTCCAATCGATGTGTCAGGAAAATCTTGAAGTAGATAATAATGATGATGACATTAAGACCCATAACAATAATAGCTAATATGAATGCCTAATAAGTACAAAGGACTATGTTAAGTGCTTTCTATGCTTTAACTCATTTAGTTCTCTCCACAACCCTGCAATATAGAGTCTGTTATTGTCCTCTTTGTATAGATATGAGGAAGCTGAGCCTTCCTGTTCAGGGTTAAGCACATTGCTTAAGATCTGATGACAAGAAAGTGGCAGACCTTGGATTCGAACCGGGTTGCCTGAAGCCAAAATCTGGTGTCTTATCACAAAATCACACTGCATCTCACTTGAAATTGATATTGAAATATGCATGGGAGAGGAGAGCATTCAAACTGAAGGGAACTGTTTTTGCAAAGTTATGATGATGTTTTGAGTTTGGGAGGAAATATGGGAGATAGGACCAAAACATAAGGTAGAGAGATGAGAGCATGTGTGAAAGTTAACTTTGGAAAGTTAGACTGTAGTTTCCTTATAGATGGCCTTAAATACCAAGCTAAGGGGTTGGAGTCATTATTCCTTGCGAAATGGGGAGACATAGAAGGTTGTAAGCAAAAACATGGTAATATTTATATTTTGAAACAGTAACTCTGGCCATGAAGGGTAGACAGATGAATAGAGAAACTGGAGGTGGTTAGGCAGAGAGGAGCAGGCCCCTAAATATTGAGGAGGCTCTTTGCAAGCAGGGTAAGAACAGGTCAAGTAGAAAGAAATGGAAGACAATTTGGTCATTGCCTTGGTTCAGGTTTTTTTTTATGGTATTGAGAATGCAGGATGAAAGTAAAGATGGGTTGTAGAGAGAGCATCAGCTCAGTTTCAGACTGTGGAAATGAAGGTGTAGACCTCAGGAGGCACAGTCTAGAAGAGACCCTGGAACCTCCTCCTTGGAAGTTTAGGTGGATGCTGGATTTGGATGGAATGGAGTTGAGGTTATTGAAGAAACACCATATAGGCTGAGAAGTATGAAAGTACACATTTAAATAGAGGATAAAAGAAGATGATATTTTTAAAAATCATATTGTACGTTTTCTCATTTCACATGAAGTAACCTGCCACTGTGGCTATGGTCTGTGAAATGAAGTATGTGAACTTTCAGTTTAGGGTAGGAGTTGATATTTAGGACTAGGCAAAATGCTCCAGGAAAAGGGCAGGATTCATGCATGGTGATTTATCTGGAAATTTTCTAGAAGCTCTATAGGCCAGTTCCATTTGGGAACACAGACCTGCCTTCCCATTGATGGTAATGAACTCAGGTAGTTCCAATTGTCTCTGTCATTTGTTGGCTGCTGGATTTACACATTTTTTTTTTGTTCAACCATCATCTGATACTACTTAGTTCTTAGATGCTAGAGTAAGTGTGGATTATTACCTATATGCTAATGACAATGTAATTGTAGAATCCATGTTTACAATATGTAGTACAAACTCTCAAGGATTTAAAAGCAGATTATGCTGAGTGGAAAAGGAGGGAGCAACTTCCCAACATTTAGAGAGTGTGACAACACATCTAGTTCCTCCTTGCTTTTTCAGCATGCACAAATGCCGTGTATATATGTGTGTGCATGTGTGTATATGGGTGTGTGTGTCTGTGTGACTGTGTGAGTGTGTGAATTGTAGTGTAGCTGATTTTCTCTGGCAATGCTTTAATAATTGTGTTACTCCTTTAAATATTAGTGGAGATTGGAAAGAAAATTCTGTTATAAAAATTTTCAAAGTAGTTTATTCTTCCAAGTAACAGGCTGATGGCCAGTTGTCTGTATCTGATGGTTAATAAAAATTGAGCATTTCAAATGGCATTCTCATTCTCCTGCTTCTATTAATGAGGCCCCATCTTGAGGACATCTGCAAAGCATCATTATAAGGGAATTCTTATTACGTAGTGAAATTTTTATTAGACCTTAGAAACGATAATCAGATTGCATTGTTTTTCCTATTAAAAATACTTTCTTCAATGCAGAGTTCCCTAATCCTCTTTTTCAGAAAACCATTATACCCTTACTTAAATTTTGTTTTAATTGAGGTATTATATTCATGCAGTGCACAAGTCATCAATGTGTGGCTCAATCACTTTTCACATGGGTGTATACTGGTGGAGTCATAAGCTAGATCAAATTTAGAACATTTCCTAAACCCAGGGGGCTACCTCCTTTATACCTCTTCACAGTCAATATCTCTTTCCAAAGGTAACCCCCATTCTGACTGCTATGGCATAGGTCCGGGGTGCATCGATTTTAAGTACAATGTTTTCATATCAGTAAATTCTGAAATGTATTTATTGGAGTGTGCTAGAGTACTAGGAAGTAATCTTGACTTTTTTCCAGAGGTCACTTGTATAAGAACTCTTCCTATTCAAGTGACTAATCTTTGGACTCTTGCAATCGGATGTGGCACATTCTAATTATACAAATGGCGAATTATACTAAGGGTGGAAATTAAACTGAGGGTGAATGATTTTATGGATTTCTGTCCTCTAAAGGTGGTCACAGATTTTCACACAATCTAATTCCTACTAAATTTTCTCCTCCTTTCACCATTGCTGCACCCCCAAGTGTTCTGCTAGATGTTATCTGAATGAGATTTCCTTGTTATATGTATGAATGATACCTTATACTACTTCATGGCTTATCTTCATCTCCAGAAGTTCTTGGAGTTGTAACAGTATCCTACACATAAGAATGCAGAATTTGGTAAATGGCCGACTAGATCATATCCGTTACATAGCTATTTAGAAAACCTGAAAAACAACACTAAAAGACCTAATTTTCCTTTGAATGTACATGGCTTGTTCTACAGAGCTATTCTATGGTTATATTCTAGGTCCAGACTTAACCCTGTTTAGATACCGAAATTAGAAGTCTGAGGCCCATTTCTTCAACCAAATCTAATGAGTAAAACAATATATAGTAGCCATGTAAAAAGGTGGAAAGACCTGGTATGGCCCATGTTGCTGCTGTGTTAATTCTCCAGACTAAAAACGTGTCCAAGAGATACTAGCCAATAGGTTAAATAGAAATCGAGACCAAGAAAGATCCCTTAAGTTATTAATTTCAAGAATTCTTTCCTAATTGGTGAGAATTTACCATCTTGAATTCTTGGTAGGAGCTAGTAGTTCCGTCAAGAAAAGTTGCTTTAAGGCAAATTAGGTTAGGAGTTTCCTTTGTTCATTAATCAAAATCAAGAGAATCTGTTTCCTACACAATGTTCCTTTCTGTGAAAAGACTATGACAATGTGACTCAATTTCCTAGGGGAATTTTCTAACACCTTTAATGAGAAAAAAGATGTCTTTGCATGAGTATACAAACATGCAGAAGATTGCTTATTAGAAGATCTATTTATACTTGAAGTAGAACTGAATTGAGTTGGCAAGAAAAGAGAATTGTGTTAGTATGCAGGTCCCTCAGAGACATGATTATAGTCCTAGTGACAGGATATGAAGATACTACTAATTACCTTTGAAGACTGAAGACATTTTTAAGATATACTTGATCTCACGTCATCAACAAGAAAGTAGTAGTTTTGTTATGATGAATTATTTTTTAATTATTCAGTATACCTGCTATTAATAAATGTGCAAACAAATACACGTCTTTAAAATAAAGAGTAAGTCTCTACCCACCCCCATTTCTTCCCTCAGCCCCAATCCCTAGATATTAATAATAGCTAATGTTTTCTTCCAGATATTTTTAATATACCTAAAGAATGGATGGATATATGGATGGATGAATTGATGAGGGATGGACAAACAGTTAAATACATAGATAAATGGGGAGAGAGACTGAAATACTTTGTTTGTTTGTTTGTTTGCTTGACTTCTGAGCTGGGTACTCTGTTTAAGATTCAGTGTTAAGCAAACACACGTTACCAACTTTCCTAGAGCTTATAGTCTGGCAAAGGGAAATAGATATTAATCACAAACAAGAAAATGTGTAATTATAAATTAAATGCAACATAAAAGAGTATGTGAGTTTCTCTGAGGAAAGAATGATTGTGCTGAAATCTGAAGGAAGAATGGAAGACTGAGTTAGACTAGAGGAGAATGTTCCAGATAGAGGCAAGAAAATATGCAGAAAACCCTGTGCCAGCAGGACCATACCTCTTTCAAGGAACTGAAGATGCCTAGAATGGGTAGAGTGTAGACTGGGTAGAAGGGGAGAAGTGCTGTGTTGGAATTCAGTTGGGAGGCTGTTGTGGGAGTGAAAGGGAAAAAATGAAGGCAGTTTGGACTAGCATGAAAGTAGCTTGGACTAGCATGTGGTTGGAGAAAAACAGATGCATTTCAGTCTTTTGGAAAATGAAGCGCACATGATTTAGTAATATTAGAAAGAGGTGGTAAAGATAGACTTCTCGCTGTTTTTCTGTTTCTAGATATATGCGGCATTTCTCTACACTTGTTCTGACCTTGCATTTTTCCTCCTAATAGTATCTTTTGAAGATTCCCTCCCCATTTCAATAATACCTTTTTAATGAGCTCCTTGTATTTCATGGCACAAATGTGATATAATTCTTTTAACCAAATTTGAGATTGCTCGATTTCCTCTTCCATCGATAACTTTAACAGAGTTATTAATGTTTACCAGTCTTGTTCATAATCTTTATCCACTTGTTTAATGATCTTTTTCCTTATTTGTAAAAGATTTATTTATTAAGGATATTAATCCTTTGACTAGAAAAGGGATTTTAAAAAATGCAGTCACCTGCATAGATGCATTTGATACTAAAAAGGCATTTAACAAAATTTACCAACTTTGTTTTATTTTTTTCTTAATGACACTTTGTATTTAGAATTTATCAGTTCTTGAGAAGTGATGTTTTGCTCTAAATTTTGTATTCTAAGATCCAAACTCCCTCTTTTCTGTTCATTCTACTATCTGTTCATCTCATCTTTGGCTTTATTCTTTCATCAAGGTCATTCTTTATAATGAATGTCTTTTATGATTCAAAGTGGATTTTTTTCCTGTTTCTCCAGCCTTTTTTCTAGAAGGTATTTTTTTCATCAGTGTTTGCTTGATACTGTTCTCCTTTCCTTGCATTCTTTCCTCTTCCCTCTATGCTTTGAAAAGTCTTTGCATAGTTGATATGCCATTTATTTTTTTCTTTCTCATATTTAATGCAGAAAGTGCTAGCTAGACCATCTATTTTCCTAAAGATTGTATCTGTAAATCATACTTGATTGTTACTGCTTCTTCTCCAAGACCTTTTTGTTTTCTCTGAGAACCGAAATTCAAGGGTTGGGTAGCACTAGCATTTTTCTTTTGCTTGAGAGTAGGGAAGAGGACTCAGCTGAGATTATGGCTAGTTACAGTTGGTTAATTTGGGCTCTGTTCTTTGTTCTGCAATTTTATTTAACATTTTACACTGGGATCTATTTTTTAAAAACAAAGTCATATTTCAGTCTTACCAGTGGGAACCCTTGGATTCCAAAATTATTCTATAATTTGGAGAGAGTTTTGAAACATTTGCTTTTGATAAAGACAGTTAGGCCTGTGTACTTACTTCTCCTGCTATTAGCTTCACTTTCCAAGAGGTCATTCTCACCTTAGGTGGGTCGATGTGGTAGTAGTGTGCCAGAACTTCTACTCTAAAAAGCTCTTTCCGTAAGTGCCTACTGACCCCTCAGAGTCCTGCCTTCTGGATTGTAGGGCATTTGGAAGATTGTCCCCAAATTTGTTCATCTCTCCTGGAAGTGCTTTTCTCTACTGGAATTGCTTTGGAGATAGAAGTTAGTGTTGGTCTTTGTATTACCATATCTCCCTTTCCTTGGCCACAATTTTTCAAGTATAGTTTTACCAGATTGTATCTCTTCCTTTGTTTGAATGTTGTGGGTATATTTTGCCTAATGTTTGACGTTTTTATTCATTTTACTAAATTTAATAAAGGGAATTTTGACTGTGTAACCTGGCAATATCTTTCAACTTTTTGGATTCAGTTTTGTTACCTGCAAAATTGGAAGAAGTAATTGCTACCTTCTGCTTTTCAAGATCAAGTCAGGTAATGTGTTAGAAAGTGCTTTGGGTACTGTACAGTTCTTTCTAGGTATAAGTTATTTTCACTCTTATTTGTCTAGATGAGATACACGACACAAAAGTAAAGAATAGAATAATATATTCTATTCTAATATATAGTAAAGAATAGAATAATATATAGTAAAGAATAGAATAATATATTCTATTCTAATATATTCTGAGCACTAAAATAGTAGAATATGTGTTCATAGGAGGGTATAGTTAAGCATTTAGGGCCATTACGAAAAGTGAATGGACTTGAAAGGAAGAGGAATTCTCTGGTAGAGAGGAGTGGGAAGGGTACAATCAAAGAAATAGTGGATAGAGAATACATGGTATGTTTAAAGAACACTGAGTATCACAATTAATTGAAATAGCAGGGTCATGGAGAAGAATCACTGGAGAAAAACTTAGAGGGTTAAAGAGACACCAAATTATAAAGGCCTGACTGAGAAATCTGGAAGTTATTCTGAATGCAGTATAAAGTGTGGATTTGATTTTAACAAAAACCTTAGCAGGAAGCTTATTCTTTATGCTTAGGGATGTGGCAGTGGTATGCAGGAAAAATGAAGACAGGGTTGCATAAGTAGGTAAACATACATCTAGTGTGCCAGGACAATCAAGTTAAAAACCTGTTGTTCCAGAACAACTATTAATAGTGGCCTATTTCCTCTTAATGCTCCTCATAGTAAAGTGTTGGCAATGTTTATAAGCACATCATAAGAACATTGACCAGGGCCAAGGCAATGGGCATATAAAGGAAAGAACCAATGTCAGAATATCAAAAAAGGAAGAATGTATAAAGTTAATACATGAGGAGAGGAGAAACGAATGAAGAAGGGAGAGTAAGAGGTGGGTCCAAATTTTTCTGCCAGATAAATTGCAATAGTGGTGGTGACAACGGTCTTTGAAACGGGATCGGGGGGACCTGGAAGTAACAGGGTTTAAGGAGAACAAGAATTAGTTTGCTGTGGAACTGTTGAGCTGTAGTAGCTGGGATCCAAGTTGATTTGTCACTTGTAGAGTTGTAGATGAAGCTTAGGAGTCATCCATCACTTTTATAAAACATTAATTGCTCTATGGGGCTGAGTAAGGACCTCAAGTCTACTTGCTGAGTCAGCTTTCTGAATTACAGAGACTTGTTACGGAATCCTCATGCTGAATAAGGACTTCTTTGTAGTCCCTTCCACTCCTAAAAGGGGGAAAGTGGCTCAGACAACATGAATAATAAACAAACACCCAAACACATTCTATTATACCTCAAAAACTTTTCTACTTTGAGCAGCCTTAGGAGTTTCTCTTGGCTTTAGGCATGGGTCCTTTACCGTGTCAGACCATATTCTTCTCAAGATTTTGTACCCTTGACTCTTCCTTCTGAGAGCTCAGCAGCTAACAAATAGCAGTTAACCTTTCCTGTCTCTAAGTCTGTGGCTTTCTGTGACCTAATTGGAAACCTTTGCTTGATATGTTGTGAGAAATATAAATTAAAAATTACTATATATAGTTATAATATGTAGGGTACAGTTACACAAATTTGTGCTTATATGAATGTAGAAATGAATATATAAATGCATCTATGAATATGTATATCTACATACAATTTATATTTTCACACATATACGTCAAAGGCAGTTTAGTGCTTAAATGCACAGGCTTTGGAATGAGGCAGGGGTGTGAGGCTCTCATCTATAAAGTGGGAATAATATGAATAACTACCTCACTGAGTTGCTATAAAGGGTTAAATGAGATGATGATTATAAAATGCTTTCAAATGGTGCTGGGATTTTTTTAAAAACTGGAAAAAAATATATATATATAATTGTTATTGTTAAGACACTGTTATATTTGAGTTGCTGGATTTTGGAAAATTTTCTTTTCTATATGCTTATATATATTTCTAGATTTTTCCCTGATATCCTTTATCAAAAGACACAGGAGAATAAAACTGATATAGTAAAATTTTTATTTATTTATTTTTATTTTTATTTTTTGAGACTCCACTGTCACTGGCATGGAGTGCAATGGCACAATCTCGGCTCACTGCAACCTCCGCCTCTCAGGTTCAAGCAATTCTCCTGCCTCAGCCTCCCGAGTAGCTGGGATTACAGGCACCCGCCACCATGCCCAGCTAATTTTTCTGTATTTTTTAGTAGAGATGGGGTTTCACCATGTTGGCCATGCTGGTCTTGAACTCCTGACCTCGTGATCTGCCCACCTCAGCCCCCCAAAGTGCTGGGATTACAGGCATGAGCCACCATGCCCAGCCTAAAATTTTTACTAATAAACTTAGTTTCCCAGAATGGTATTTATGAATAGAAAAGAATTCATATATGTTTAGTAATGAGCTTTTTAGTTGAAAATTCTCAGTTCATATATTTCCTCTCTGTGGCACCTCCCACATAGCTCCCTGAAGCCCTTTATCAGCTGCTCCCCTTCTAAAGAGGAAAGGCTCAATGGCCTATGTACACCCAACCTTGAGCACTGTCATGGCAGAAAACAGATACCAGTGTCTTTATAGGTCACTAGGCTTTGTCTTTATTCATATTTTCATTTCTCACTTCTAAGAACTAACCTTTCCATGATCACCATGATCACAGGGCTAAGAGATAGGTAACATAGTCTCTTTGCAAATACAGTAGGAATTTCCCGCTAAACATGTTTTCATTAAAACAAATCAGTAGATACCATTAGATTTAAAGCAAGTGTTTGTTCACTATGAATCTTTCTGGTGATCTTAATAAATGCAGAAATGAGGAACACATATAATTTTACTACATTATCCAAATACTTGCACAATCTTTTATTTTTCTTTATTTGTAATATTAGTCTTAAATAATCATGAGTAATTTTGCATATTAAAAAGTAGGAACTGGAAAAGTGTGATTTGTTCAAAATCTTTAAGCGCCAGCTGGGCTGAGAGAAAACAATAATGCCCCACCTCATTCAGTTTCTGCCTCACTCACAATGAGTATCTCCGGAGCCCAAATTACTGGGTGATAGAATTGGTTTAATTCAACCTTGCAAACAAAAGGAGAAAAACTGGTCAAAGAATCAGCAAATTCAGGCATTGAGAGGCTATGTGAGCTTTTTCTTCAAGCTTTGCTACTGGATTCCTGTATCTCTCATTTTACACCCTTTCTTTGTTGGCTTGAATAAGTCACTTTTGTAAATTACCATTAAACCTGTTATCTAGCTGACTGTGGAAAGTCCCTTATTTCATAGACTCATGGAATTTGGTAGCTAGAAAGAGCCCTAGAAGGTCTCTCTTCTCAATGTACAAGGAGGAGGGGGGAAGGTAAGAGATTGGCCCAAGATAACACAGCTTTTTAACAAGGAGCCAGGACTATCGATTTTCAGCTATCAAATGTTGATTCTTTCACTAGGAAGTTACATGCTGGGTTACAGTGTAGCATGTGTGCTAATATGAGCATCTAAGACTCTATCAGAACTGTTATTGTTAATAATCCAGAACTAAAACACTTCTGAATCCCACCATACCAGGTTTGTAAAACCCTTTCTCTACTTCCCCATCTCTTGAACAGACTCGCTTCCTGTAGCATACATGATGCCATCAGCCCCCTCACCCTTACATCACTTAGCTTGAATGACAGCATTTTTATGGACAAATGCCAAGAGGACTTGGGTCATTGACCCAACTTTGGTCATGTGGTCCTCCCTGTGTCCAAGAAATAGGACATCCTATTTCTTTTGGTCAGTTGGCCACTAGTAGGAATGGGCCCTGGCTGAACCAAATGGAATGTGCTCCCTGGGGGAAAGAAAGATTCTCTTGCTATGAATTTGTTTTCTTAAAAGTAGAAGACTGGGAGGCTGAGGTAGGAGGATCACTTGAGCCCAGGAGATCAAAACCAGCCTGGGCAACAAAGTGAGACCCCATCTCTACAAAATAAATAAATAAGCAAATTACCAAAGTGTGGTGGGTTGCACACCTGTGGTCCCAGCTATCTGAGAGGCTGAGGGGAAAGGATTGCTTGAGTCCAGGAGGCCAAGGCTGCAATGAGCTGCCATCATGCCACTGGACTGTAGCCTAAGTGACAGAGTGAGACCCTGTCTCAAAAAAAAAAAAAAGTAGGACACAGATATTTTGGGCAGGGAAAAACAACAACTATTCACTTTAGATGTCACCCAGATCATATATGTAGTAATTTTTTATTTTATGGTGGACGCTGTAGATGTAACAATATTAAAACTTTAGATGTCATTGTCTTCCTTTAATGAGTAATGAGTTTTGTTCTGGCAGGCATTTAATTTTCTGGCAGATCAGCTGGAACTAGTAGAGGACTCATTTTAGATTCTGTTTGGGCAAATCTAGAGTGATCCTTATTTTAGGATTAGAGTAGGCCTTCTAAGGCATTGCCTTTTTTTAGAGGCTCAGTTGAATCTTGAGAGTGTTCAGCAATGTCTCCTTTCCTTGGCTGGTTGAAATTCTAACATCTGACATTTTGTAACCTCGAAACAACCTTTTCTGCTCACAGAATAGCTGTTTGGGGTAGGTCTTGCATATAATTTTCTTCATACTTGCCTAGAGGCTCAAGAAACCCCCTGTACATGTTTCTAGGTTCTTTTCTTGTGCAGCTTCCTCTCTAATTCCCTGCTCCACAAATCCCTACCTACCTTTTCTGCCACCCAAAAATCAGATCTCAGTTTTCCTCACCCAGCTGTTCTCTGGGTTCCACTGAGCCCTGAGTTGCAATTTGAAAAGTGCCTCAAGGCAAAATGCCAAGGGAAACATACAGCTTATCTCCCGTGTCTTCCTCCTCTCATGGATCACAGCCGTGGACTGTTGTCCACTGCCTAAAACTGTGGCTGTAAATGTTTGTGTCCATGTTTGTACCTGTTTACGTCCCTTTCTCCATTACAGACACACTTAAAAACTTTTCTTTTTGATACTGCCACTGAAGCACAAATAAATTTGATCACTTACCAAGCTGGGCTCGGTTTACAAAGCGACTTCATATTTACAGAAAGTTTTCTGAAATACTGAGGACAAGTTTTGGCCTCTAGATGAGTTATAGGAGCTTATAATCTGGGGCTGAATCCTTTGTGAGAAATGAATAATCCAATCCTTTCCTAATTTGTCTATATTTCTGTAAATTATCTCCTTATTTTGCTTTAAATTGGGATATGGTCGTCTGTTGAAACAATTTTGTAGAAATGGGAAAAGAAAAATACTTGGTATCAGAAGATCTGGGTTCAAAAAAGAAAAGAAAAGAAAATTCCAGCAGACCTCAGTGTCCCTGGGCTTGAGGTTGCCTGTCTATAAAGTAAGATAAAAATAGAAACCTTTCATGGCTGTGATGATGTTGAGAATATCTTCCACTCCTGTTATTCTCTAACAATAGTAGCCTGGGGGGGGTCTAAGAAAGTTTAGCTTTAGAGGATATTTTAGCATATCTCTTGAGTTAGTTTTTCTTTTATTCTGTATGTCAATATAATTAGTAATATTTATTAATATTGTACTTCTAAATATAATATTAATATTATACTTCTAAATATAATATTAATAAAATGTTTGAACATGAAGTGTTTTGTTATGACAAACCAACCAAATCCAAAATTGTAATTGAAAAGAGAGGGTATGCTACTTTAAAATATGGCTCTTAGCACTTGGTTTTCCTTAGAGAAGTTTGCATTCCTTTTCTCTCTTTTTTTAAATCCTTTAGTCATAAAACCTGAGCTTTTATAAAAGGAAAGTAATATAGAAGGAAAAAAACTGTGTGCCAAAGAATTAGTGTATTTGAGTTTTGTATCTCTAGTGTTTAACAGTTTTATAATCCAGGTTTATAACTTGTTGAGAACAATAGACTAACTATTTTCAGCACATTAGCTTTGCTAAAGATTAACTTTTTACATGACTGGTAAGTATGGTGAAATTTAAGCTTTGAGAGTAATCGATAGGAATATTTTCCATTTCTGCCTGCATTTTTTTAGTAAGGATTTTTTAGTAAGAGACTAACAGGTATCCTCAGTGTGTTATATTTATTAGCAACCAACATGATTCAAGCATTTTCTCTTAGTGCACATAATCTTAAAAGACAGTGAAATGGGGAGTCTTCGATTAGCTAAAACTAAATTTTAGCCTTACTTCATATCCTTATCAAAATCTAGAAAAATACAAAATATTTAATAATCCTTATCCTAATAGATATTAGTATTCTAACCTTGGTTCCATAAATGCTTTAATTCATAGTCATTTTATATGGTTTGAATATTTTCAAGTTATTTAATTGCATATTAAGTAACAGTATCAGCCCTAAAGTCTTTTTATTCCAACAAGAAGTTATATAACATTTTAATAATCTTTAAAAGGACATTATAAATACACTTACATAAACAAACATATAGTTAAATTTTTTATATGTAAATATGAATATTTAAATACTTTAAACCATAACAGTAATGGACAATATATATGTATTCTCTTCCTATGTACTTTTGCATTGTCGCTTCAGGATGAATATTTGTTTTAAGAATATGTGCTTGAGTATAAGTCTGTATAAGTCTGTCTTTATATGCTTGTAATGTTGTCTCTGACAATATTTAGTACTTAATATTGTTGGTTCTGAGTAGAGCCTATGTTAATATAGTATAGCACAAACTATCTACACCTTTCGACTAGGTACATCTCCTGTGTGTCTCTTTTCTACTTAAAATAATTGAATTATTTTGGCTACTAAAGAAGACATTTTTCTTTGTTTTGATAAAAGAAAAACTTCAGCCGAATTAAATTTAATGGAGTTTAATTGAGCAATGAACGATTCATATATCAGGCAGCCCCCAGAATCACACCAGATTCAGAAACTCCAGCACAACCACATGGTGAAAGATTTATAGACAGAAAAGGGGAAATGACATACAGAAACAGGAAGTGACATACAGAATGGCTGGATTGGTGATAGCTCAGTGTTTGCCTTATTTGAACACAGTTTGAACACTTAGCAGTGTATGAATGGTTGAAGTATGGGCCATGAGATTGGCCAAGATGTAACAATTGTTACAGGCGCATACTCCTAAATTAGGTTTTCAATCTGACTATTAAGCTAGGTTATAGTTCATCCTCAGGGACTCAATTATAGAGTACAGAATCCTTCTCAGGCCATATTTAGTTTGCTTTAACCGTTTTTTCAGCTTTTCATCTGAAATACAATATGAAGTGGCTGCATATTTGGAAGTCTGAAAACCTGGTGTTTATTGTTATTCCCAGCCGCTTCATCTATTTTCGTAGAGGGCTTGTTGAGGTCTGTGTAGCCTATGATAGTGTCACCCCAGCAAGTGTGGGAAGAGTAGTTACCTTTGTGAACTTGTTCAGACAGCCAGAAGTCATGGCTGGCCTCCAAGTTGTCAGCTGAGGACCTGGAGTGTTTGCGTGTTTGGGAAGTCATATGACAGAAAAATCTACATGGCACTGAAATATCCACTGCCTTTCAGAAAGGATCAACCTGGGGTAAAAGGGCCTGTATTGACTTCAGTTTGCATACACCTTCTTTATTTTCGGTGTGTTTGCACATACATTATCTCTCCAGATCATGAGAAAAGAGTAGCCAGAGGCTCCTTCAGTTTATGAGAGCCAATAACTCTCACCAAAGAGCTTTGTTTGAAAATTAACAATCATCTAGACTTTGGTCTTTGTTAGGGTTTTCTAACTTTTTTTTAAGTCATAGAACCCTCTTTTCAAATGGAATCTTAATCTGACACCCAATATGTAAAACAGAGGAATGCAGAGAGTTTTAACTCACATTCGCTGGGGGCTCCAGAGTCTTGCCTCCTTAGGCTGATCTCTTTCTGTGTTGCTAGACCCCCTCGGCCCCTTGAGGTTCCATGGAGCATAGTCTGAAAACCACGACAAAAACAGGCTTTGTGAAATATCTGTTGGCCCACAGCATTCTCTTTTTTGATATTCTGTATTGTCTCTGATAGGTATTCTGAACTTTCTGCCACATTTTTCAGAAGTCTTTGGTTTTTATGGTGTTAGACAAAGCATCCTGGCACAGTAGGGAAGCAATCCAGTCATGACTCCAACTCCATGTACTGTGTGACTTTGAGTGTGTCATTTAATTTCCTGGACATTGGCCTCTCCTGTCTGTAAAATGGGGATGGTTAGACAAGCAGGGAAAACACCTGGAGATCTTTGGCTAGAAGATATTATGTGAATGGGATTGACTGAAATGAGCTGTTGATCTCTGACTCATCCCTATATAAAGGAACAGCCCTGAAATACTTCAGGGCCACCTCCTCTAGTCCACTTGGTTGTAACCAGAGTAGGATTATCAAAACTTGAACATGTGAATGTATACAGAAGAAAATGTCTCTGACTGATTTTCTCATAAGGAAACTCCATATTGTGCATACTTATAGACTTAAGGCATCCTCTCCAGGACACAGGGGTAGATATTTAAATGTGCATCATAAATACTTAATTTGATGGCATATGAAGAACAATGGGTTAGGGGTCGAAGGACCTCATGTTGTACTGGAGCTACCTGTACTGGTTCAAGAGGACCAGTTTTGTACATCTCCTCCTAATTCTGCATGTGGTAACATCATGTTGGTAGTATTAGCTGTGGTAGAATTACTGTCACCTGAAAATCAGCAAATACTATAAATTGGGGCTTTAGGTGGGGAGCACACCATCGTAGAAAGATTTGAACTATAAACTCAGTACTCCTACTCCTAAATATTTTAAGCCTCAATGTTCTCATGTGTTAAATATGGAACACAATGCCTGCTCTGTCAGTCTCACAGATTTGTCATGGAAGTCCAAATATGTGTAAAGGAACCAAACCAAAGCAGATGCCACTGGAAGTGGTAGCATTATAATTTCCAATGTTATTGGGGGCATAGAGAAAGAACAAGAGGAGAAAGCATGAACTGACCCTATTTTCCTTCAAGAAACAGAGTAAGTGCCACTCAGATCTCATAAACACAAAATTGCATATACTTTAAAGAATCATAAATATCAAATTTAGGTTGAACTACCTTGAAATGTATTTAGAACTATTCTTTAAAATGGAATCATAGATTAATATAAGAAAATGCCTTCAACACCTCCAAGGGTTGGGACCACTGAATACAGGAACCCATTGAGCACCAGCTTCCAAAGTGTCCTGCTTCTAGCTCTGGAGATGCTTCTGCTGATATTCTGTGACAACACACATGAGGAGCTGGGACTGCATTTCTCCTTCATGAAGGAGCTAAAAGCTAGTCAGTCTCTGATATTATGGCCAACACCCATCTACACTAGGATTTGGGTAGAATGGTAACCGTGAGTAATTCTAACACTGCCAGCACTTCTACAGAGACTTTTAGATGAAATCTGAAGGAAGATTCCCGAATAATGTGGTTTACAGGCAAATGATTATTATTAATAAGAAAATGACATACAATCCTCATCAAATATACGTCAGGTAATGTGGTATTCTTTACCTTTCGGCAGGAATAATGCCTGGAGATCTTTGGCTAGAAGATATTATATGAATGGGATTGACTGAAATGAGCTGTTGATCTCTGACTCATCCCTATATAAAGGAACAGCCCTGGATTACTTTAGGGTTTCTGCTGAAAAGATATGGTAGGAATCATGTCTGAAACATAATATTATGATGTTTAACTGTTGTATTTTCAATTATAACCTTTCTCTTTTATGTGGACCTATGCTCTGGATGATGTTACCTAGATTCAGGGTTCTTGCGTAAAAATAACTTCATGAGTGTTGTTAAAGGACAAACCCATACCTTTTTTGGAGGAGTACTTTAATCTTAAGCTAAGTTTGTTAGTTGGGATGTCTGCCTAATGTAGATAGGAGTTCTAACCCTTCTATTGCTCAGAAATATACTACACAGGTTAAAAGAGTAGATTTAGGAATCAGAACTGTCTTGGAGATCCAGCTCTGTTGCCTACTGGTTTCCTGACTTTGTGCAAGTTTCTTATTCTCCCCATACCTCTGTTTTTTCATCCATAAAATGGGGCAAATAATAGTCACCCTTTTCTACAGCTCTTTTGAAAATTACATGCAAACAGAGCTTAATTAATGTTAGGTTATTAACCTCTTTAAAGAATGAGTCAAAGGGTGACTTGGCCTGAATTCAAATGATGACTTCAGTTGGGATCTTGACCAGCAATGCTGTTGTAGTGAAGCTGGAGCCAGAGTAGTCAAAGCTAAATCAATCCTAGCCTGAGGAGCCCTTATGCCCATCTGAATTTGTCAGAAGTAAAGCCAGCATTGATAAGTGGGCAGTAATATAGTGCCTGAAGTGTGGAATTGTACCAGGTGTGATCCCCCAGCATTCCCTATCATTATCCATTTTGGTTCAGAAGACTCTCCCTAGACTAGTGAGGGTCACTACTAGAGAATGTTCTGGAATAGTGGAGCATTAATCATCCCAGGAAGTCACTCCATAGATGATTAGCTCTGTAAAGTGCTGCATTTGATACTGAAGAACATTCTCCTCCTGCTTCTTTGTGCACATTCATGTGCACACCTCACACACATCTTGCCACGATACCACATGATCATCTTGACACTATACCATAGTAAAGCCAGTGACAGAGGGGCACAAAAAGGACCCCAGGGTGCTGTGAAGTAAGGGAGTATGCCAGAAAGAAAAGCCATCCATGTATTTTTTTCAAAATAAAGATTTCAGGACAGTGACATACCGTGGGCAAGATGATGAGAATGGTCTGTTCCAGGCACTGCAGACAATAAAGGAAACAAGTTATCTGAAAAGAATTTTTCAACAATGATAAAATGGACAAAAATGTCAGCTGACTTTTCATTATTATCATGCCCAATTCTAAGCAGTCTCAGTAGTAAAATATCCCCCTTAAAAATGTGTTGTGTTGATTTAAGTTTTAAACAACTACTGCAGTTACTGTTGAGTTTTAGCAACGTATGTTTTATCTCCAAACTAGCACCTTTTATTACTTATCTTTTAATAAACACAAATTTACATAAAAGTCCATTTGGAAGACTCCCAGTTATGTAGTCAGTCCTATCTCATGTGATTTGGCTCCACACATTAGTTTCCAGAGTTAGTTCCTAAAACTCTGGAGTGATGTTCAGTGCTTTGGATACAGGTTGTGTCTTTAACCCTTGGGCTACTACGTATTGGGCATTTAAATAGATTCAAAATAAATGATTATAGCCAATAATTGTGCAGTCAAAGAAATACATCTTCAGTTCATTCAGTGTTGTCATACTGTGTGACAACCTGGAATTTTCATTTGTGTTTTAGATTTAAAACAGTGAAACGGAGTGTGCACTGGTGGTGAAATATTTTTGTTTGTGATTGTTGTTGAAAGTTTTACTCAAGAGAAGAGAGGAGTGTTAAAAAATAGCCCAGATAGGAGTAAAATACTGCTGCAGTGTGATATTTAGACCAATAAATAGACTTCTATAGTATGCATCTTACAATTGAGGTTGTTTATATTATTTTCTACTCATGTTTTCTTTCTATAGTCATTCCCAAAATGTAGAATTCCTTGTTGTGAAGGCAATGTGTGCAACAATACATGCTTTGCAGCCAATGTAGACGTGAGTTCAAACCTTAGCTCTACAACTCACAAACTGAGGGCCTGGGATGTGTTGTTAAATCTTAATTTCCTGTTTTGCAAAATGAGAGTCAAACCTCATGGCAGAGTTGTGATAACTAAATTCAATGTAGCATGAAAAATGTGTACCATATGTCTCACGTACTAGATATAATGTTAATTTCCACCCCTGTCTCCACCTTTTTACTTCTCTTTCCTGCATTGACATTTATTTATATCTTCCAGTGCAAACAAACAAGATGTCTTTATAGAATTATGGTGAGTTCTCAGGAGGCTGAGGAGGGAGGACTGCTTGAGGACAGGAGTTTGAGACCAGCCAGGGCAACATAGTGAGACCTCATCTCAAAAAAATGAAGTAATAAATAATTTTTAAAGAATTTCCATGAATTGAAAGTAATTTCAACATATTTACAACTCATCTGTGCAACAACTAACATATGATCACTGTTTATAACCTGATCCCTCTCCCCGAACCTTTATAGATTCCACTCAAATGCAAAGGTTTAATTAGAAAATTTCTGAGCTACAGTCCTGGTCTGCAGTGCTGGGTAAATCTTGCTTAGAATGAATGACATCATGATTGCATACTCAAAGTGGGAAGAGGAAGTGCTTGGACATTGTGAGTTTAGGTGTACATAAATTTCCAATTCTTCCTGGTCATTGCCAGGGAAACAGAATCATCAAGGTAAGCATCATCAGTGTGTTGATTCACGGCCTTCATTGGCTTCTGTGGTAAAGGATACACATACTTAGAGGAAAGGAAATGCAACATAACTAAGCTAAAACAGATCATGTTATTCTTGCAGTCAGTTCAATTGATGCCAGTTATGGCACCCAAAAGAGCATTTTCAGCATTCTTCAACCTTTCTATCTCCTCTTTTACAAAGTTTTAGCATCGTGTCTAGTCTTCTTTGGTTTGTATCTAATATTAATCTTCTAGTACTTCATGTCTTATTAGTGGTACACTAATGTCTTGTTAGTGGTGCATTGTATCAGATAGGATAAAGAAGAATCTTGTCCTCCTTTTCCTTTGTGCACACTCTTGTGCGCACTGCACACCTGTCCTGCCATGATCATCTTGACACACAGAATACCACAGTAAAGCCACTGACAGAGGGGCACAAAGAGGACCCCAGGGTGCTGTGAAGTAATGAAGTATGCCAGAAAAAAACTCATCCATGGTTTTTTTTTTTTTCTCCAAAATAAAGATTTCAGGGCAGCCGGGTGCAGTGGCTCATGCCTATAATCCCAGCGCTTTGGGAGGCCAAGGCACGTAGATCACAAGCTCAGTTGTACGAGACCAGCCTGGCCAACATAGTGAAACTCCATCTCTACTAAAAATACACAAAAAACATTAGCCAGGGGTGGTGGTGCCTGTAATCCCAGCTACCCAGGAGGCTGAGGCAGGAGAATCTCTTGAACCTGGGAGGCGGAGGTTGCAGTGAGCCGAGATTGCACCGCTGCACTCCAGCCCAGGTGACACTGTGAGACTCTGTCTCAAAAAAAAGTAGATTTCAGGGCATTGGCATACCAAGGGCAGAATGTAATTCTTTTACTTACCTTACAGTTGTATTTAATCCATATACAACTCCTGTATAAGGATTATACAGGATAAGGGGAAAGATTTTATAAATCATAAAACAGTTACATATGTTAAGTAGTATTGTTGTCTTGTATCTGGGATCAGTAAGCTATGACCCATAGACCAACTCTGGCTCTCTACCTGTTTTTGTACTAACCTGGGGTCTATTATAATTCCCATAATGATTTTGGCTTAAAGTAGGTCTTGTGTTTATCTCTCCCTCCTTGTGTTGAGCCCAGGCTTCTTATCACAATGTTATTTCGACATTTGGCCCCATAGCAATCACAGTTTACCTATTTCTTACCACTCACTCTTTATTTCTTAGTTCATTAACCCCTTAGAGATTTTCTGCAAGCCCAGCAGTACTGTAAACATTTCCTTGTAATCTAGTTGTATTTCTGTGAGAAGTACCTTAGAGTATCCAGACTGACAAAAAATGGAAATTTTCAAAGCATGTTACAACAATGCACGTAAAAACAAAGCATATTACAACAGTGCATGTAACATGCTTTGAAAATTTCCATTTTGGAAAACAGGAACTCAAGCAACTTTTCTACTGTCTGTCAGCTCTAGATGGTATAGAAGGACTAGAACCTGGTCAAACCAAGCCCAGAGCCCAAAGGCTAGCTTACTACACTGCACAGTAACCCAGTGTATCAAGCCAGAATGTTGGTATGTATCCTTTGAGGAAATAAGCCTAAGGAATTGTTATTTCATGACCCTGCTAATGCCAATGTGGTTGATAAAGACCAGGGGGTTTGCTACCCTGGCTGTAATTTCTAACCCAAAGAGTAATTAATCTTTGTTTGTTACATAAAAGGGTTTTTATTGTCCCTTACTCTAAATTGACCAAATGTTTAACCACCACTCTGACTTTGGAAGCTTCCCTTATCTCTTGCCGTGTACAAATGCTCAATCCCTCTTTAGTGTATTCGTTGAGCTCTGTCCCTACTTCTAATTGCTGTGAAACATCTCCATGTCCTACTTCCAGCCTATGCTGAAAGTTCTTTGAAGGTAGTAACTCTATGTGTGTACCAGATCAGTCCCTGCCATACAAGTGGTGTTCAGTACACATTTGTTGAAGGAATTACGAATATGTCATTAGTTTTTCAAATGTCGATTAGCATTATTTAAAAGGATGAGTCCATGGCATAGTCACAGAAAAAAAAAATGGATTTGAAATCGGAAAACCTGATGAACACCAGTACAAATAACTTGACTTCTGGATCCTTAAAATGATCAGAATACACATGCTTCCAGGAAGTAGAGAAACTGATATGCTGATGGGCAAAGACATGGGTGAAGAGAGCAGTCAGCAGCAGTTAGGCCTTGGCCTCTCCCTCCTGCCATCGCTACCACCTGGTCACGACTTTCTCCAAGCACAGGAGTAATGATGAAGTAGAAGAGGACTTCCGGCTAGGATTCACCCCTTTCTAGTCTAGGATTGGCACCTTTCTCCATGTTTCCAGAAGGCAAGATGATGGCTACAATTGGAATAAGTAGAGAATGCTTATTATATACGAATAGAGTCAGCTCTGATTCAACGATGATTGATAGCTATAAGTACCATAGACGTATGCATATACTCTGCTGCCAAAAACTAGAACTGGGAAGGGTAGTATTGTCAGGCATAATTTTTAATTTGGAAAAGGCAGTAATGTGTTTCATAATGCAAATAATATGTACCTAGCCTAACTGATTAATATTGGATATAGCCAAGTAAACAAATAATTCTGAACTTCTAACTCCACAGGATTTTAGCCAATAAATTTAGTTGAAGTCAAAATACTCCTGATTAGAATACCTTATTTCCTCCTCTTCTTTTAAGTTTTCCAAATGTGACAAAAGTTGCTTGACTTTTCTTTTATACTGCTTTGCCAATAGATTGAGATTATTGATGGAAGAAATATAAACTCTAAATGAATTAGTATTTCTCATGAGCTTCTAGAAGCCATTATAAAATAAGTAGTCACTAAGGAAGGAACTATAAGGCATAAGAATTATAAGGTATACTCTTTGATAAGACTTCCATAAAGTAATTGTACCATGCAGTTTTTAACCTTTTAAAGTTCAGACTCTCAAAAATAATATTAAGGTTTCTAAGAAAATCAAGTTAATTTTTTCTAGCTGATAAAGATTATCCATATGGCAATTGACTGCTTCTGTTCACAGTTATAATATTTCTTTGTGATTCCCAAAGCGACAATCCAGTTTACAATAATGAGTTGGTCATGGACTTGCTCTTTACAAAGTATCTTATCTATAGCCCAAGTTTCTGAAGATTGAACTACCCAGGGACCTTATGAAGCAGCCATGTTATTAAAGTTGTTTAAGCAGCTCTAGTCTGTTGAAAAGCTTTAGTTTATTTGTTTTTATAAAGTCCAGTGACACAAAGTTGGCTGGAGGCTCTGTGGCATGAATCATTTCCTTTCTGCAGTCTGTCAGCTTGCAAACATAGGCAGAGGGAGTGCCTGTTCTGCCCTCTGCCTGCTCCTGCACACTCCCGAGCTTTTGCAAGTTGGTAGCGGGTAAACTTGATGCAGTGACTCTTTGCTGGATTAGTGTACTCTTTCAAGTAACTGTTGGTGAAGAAGGCAGGAAATTATGTTCCTGGATAAGAGATGGCCAGGCTAATGCATGTGGCAGGTAAATAGTTTTCCTTATAAACACAGGGTTTAGAAATAATGTTTTTGAATTAAGCAGTTTACTTGTAATATGCAAGGGATAGATAATTCACTTCTGGCATATTCCGTATACATTTGGAAGTACCATGTAAGTGCATAAGATTTTTGAAAATGGGCATTCTGGTATGAAAAATCTAGATGTTTACACATAGATATATACATGCCTATGAGCTAACATCTTACTGAAAAATTATATAATTTGCTTTTGGCATTTCTCTAAAGCAAAACTAAAGTTTTTTTAATATTTAAAATATCCCCCATTAGGAGAAGTTTTCAAAACCTATTGTTCTCAGTTGTTTGCCCAAAAGGCGTCATCTGTAGAGGCTGCTTTCTTTTATTTGTTTATTTTTATCCTTGTAATTTTTCACATGAGCTCCCAGGAGTTCTTTCCCTAGAGAACAGTGTAAATCACACCAAATTATTATGTCTTGTTTATACAAAGATGGCAAAGTAGAAAGATTTTCGGCTTTGGAATTAGAACTAAGTTTGAATTCTGATTTGTTTACTTCCTATGTGACACAGAACAAGTTATTTAATATTTTCAGATCTCAGTTTTCTATTGTAAAATGGGGATGACAACACCTACGTCGTAGGTTTACTGTAAGAGTTAGAATTGACTTGTGGAAAGTGATTTTTATATTATAGATCCTTACTATTAGCTATTATTACTGAAAATATAAAGTGCCTGACATATAGTAGACATTCAGAAAGTATGATTTTTTTCCATACTTGAACCACTGCATTACCTCACTCAGGCTGATATAATCAAGTTATCATTCCATTAATATATCAAATGGCTGAGGGTACTGATAAGAACTCTTTATTGTAATTGATCTCTATTTACATTTTGCTCATGCTCCTCTGATGGCATTTCCAAAGCTACCCCCTATCTCCTGGTTCATTTTTTACCACGATATGCTTTTCAATATTGGTTTTCCACATAGCCTTAATGAATAAACATTTATACTAAGAGTGGCAAGGCTTTATAACCGAACCCAGTATCTACTTTGTTTCATTAAGACTTGGGTAGAATTCTCATGTTTGCAGTTCAAGACAGTCATTTTGGATACATGGATTGAACCTTGTGTTACTTCCCTGACTCCATCCATCCTTAGTAATAAAGTGCATAGTTTGGGACTCATATAAGAAATGGAAAATAATCACAAATTGTTTAAGGGTGTTTATGTATATTAGAGGAAAGAATACTGCCACATTTTTCTAATTTCTTTGTTCCCAGCATTGAAGTTTAGACTTCGCCATGAGCAAAATACCCAGACATGATTTTTTTGGAAATTATAAAGTGTATTACTTGAAATTAATGAGCTTAAAATGTCAAGTCACTAGTTTATTTCTTGTCTTTAAATTGTATAAAGGACTTAAGAAACTTGTCTGTCAAATTCATCACAGATTTGCCAAAAGATGTTTCCTGCTTATATATCTTTTTTTCAGACTACCTGCAAAAAGTATTTGAAATTGTTTTTTTTTTGATCTAGAGAAAATATTTTAATCTTCTATTCCTTGAACTTTGCTTTTTGGTTTAACCAAACACCATACAAATGAATGTGTTATGAACGAAGCACTTTGACCCACTGAAAGCTCCGGCTCGAGTAGATTGCTTAATATTTACCAAGTTCCCCCGAGGCTTTAGGCACAATTAGCTAGTGCAGGCACCCTGTATTTGGCGTGAGTTGAATTCTATCTGATTTATTCTTGGATGAGGAAGTATTTGAAACATTAAAAACAGAGTTAATGAGCTTTCTGCAGAAGCCTTTAAGAGTCCTGGGGACATGTTTGCAGTGGTAATTTCCTACAGTGTCTTTGGACTCTTAAATTCCTGCAGTTGGCTCTCACTGGATGAAATTTCTTAAGCAACTTAAGATCTAAATTGGCCCTTGACTTATTTACCCCCAAGGAAATATGATTTGCTAAGCCTTGATTTATTTCCCATGTCCATAATACTTTAGAAGATCCATCTCCTCTACAAATGATCATCCGAAAAATAGCTTCAACTGCTCTAAAAAATTAAGAATTACCCTAACCACAGGAAAGAAAAATAGACAGTTTTGGAGTTTTCCCTTCATTTTCCCATCAGCCCTCAGTAATTGTCCTAATCCGAGCTACGCCCAATGTAGCTCCACTTCTAGACTCCAATTGTCACATTTATCATTTTCCATGTAAGGCCCAAAGCATAAAATAACAACAAGGTGGGTCACAAATGTTATTAGACATGTCTTGATGTCTTTGGTTTACATCTCTTTAACAATTTCTCATTTGTGATCTTGGGCAAATGTAACATCTCTAAACTTCATACCCAGTATTTGGTAAAGCAGGATAACGATAGCATCTATCTCTTATGGTTGTTGTGAGGATTAAACTCATTAATTTATTCATTCTAAAAATGTTTATCAAGTGCCAGATAAGTGCCTGGCCTTGCTTTAGGCACTGAAGATACTATAATGAACAAAACAGAAGAAAATCTCTGCCTTCATGAAGTTTACAGTCCAATGAATAAGAGACCATTTAAAAAATCAATAAGTACTATATTGGACATTAGAAGGTGATAAGTGCTATGGAGAGAAAAAAGAAGAAAGGGTATATAGGAATGGGGAGTTGCAATTTTAAACAGCTTGGTATGAGAAACCCTCATGGAGAAGGTAACAGGAATAATACTTGTGCGTATCTAGGATGAACATTTCTTATCAAGGGGGCAGCTAGTGCAGAGGCTTCATGTTGGAGGAATAGCAGAAGGTTCATTAGGTTAGATGGGATGGATTAAAAGAGGGGAAGAGGAGTAGGAGGTGGAGTCAGAGAGATAATGAGTAGGGAAGGGGTGGAGAGTTGGTAGACATACAGCTTTGTAGACTGTGAAAGGGACTTTGCCTATTGCAGTGAGTAAAATGGGAGCCACTGAAGGGTTTTTGAGGAGGTGAAAGCAAGATCAAACTTCTCTTTTAAAGGAATCGGTGTGGCTATTGTGTTGAGAATAAATGAGATATAATACGTAAGGTGTTTAGCACAGTCTTTGGCCCATTGTAAGCATTCAGTTATTGATAACTGCTATTATTATTGGTGGTGAAAGTAACATCGTCAATATTACTATCATCAGTATTTACTTTGATGTTGATACTCTCTTTTATTCTTGCTTTATGAAATGAAAACAAGGATATGCACAAGTAGTATTGGGTGTTGGGCCTGCTATCAACTGCCCATAAGTTAAATCGGCAGAAGGTGCTGATGCTAGCAAATTCAACACGTGGTGTATTTCACTCAACACATCATTGGCTGCATGACGTAAGCCCCCAGTGCCATTACCACCCACCTTAGCATCATTAGAGACCCTAACTGTTTATTAGCTCTGGCAAACAAATCCATATGTAAGGAGCCACTGGTGGTGAAGAAACCAGATGGGAAGTTTTCTTCTGGCTATATTTCTCCTTCATACCTTTATTTTTGTTCTAGTTTATCTTCCTGGGTCTCCTTTCTTTGGTTTTCCTTAATCACTGAATGTTGCTCAGGCAGTGGGTAGAATTCATGACAATAGTGCCCTGCTCTTACAGGCTGTCTTTCTTCCCAGAATTTCAAAATCCCTCCTGCCCCCACTTTTTGGGACACATCCTCTGATTCTGCTGGCATATTTAGGCATTGCATAGAACAAAATGAGGCACAGATTATTATTCTCCAAGACTTCACAGTCTCTATTTTGGGCTGTGTATTATGTATATCGACAGAAACAATATGGTGACTCTTTTTTAAGCTAGATGGTTATGCAATGATGATGGTGTATTTTTCCAAGGCAGCAGTAGTGGTGGCATTTATAATAATCAGACTTAGAGTTATGAATTTCCAAGTGCATAACCATAAATCTATTGAGTATCCCATATCTATTTACAAGCATATGCTCATGTATGTGCAGGCACACATGACCAGCAGATGTGGTTTATTTTGTTCACACAGTTTTTTCAAAAACCTGAATTTGTTGTCAACAGTTATTATGAAAATCTGGGTTTTAAGGATCTTCTTCAAAAATCAGGACACTTGGCATTCCTCCACCCAAATTTCTCTATAGCAACCATCAGCTGGAGCTGTAGGAGCCAACCCAATGGTTCTCAACCTTGTCTGCACAATAGAATCACGTGAGGTGCTCTTTCAAAAATACTGATGTTCGAGCCCCACCACAGACCAATTAAGCACCATTTTCAACAACAGCAATAGCAGCAAATGTTTAGTGAGTGCATATTTTGTGCAAGAAACCACTACTCTGTAAAGACAGCTGATATATGAAATATATTCATGTTGGGGACATATGATATGTATAAAAATGATGATAAGCGACTATACCGGATATAGAATATGCTTAGTACCAAGTGAGCTATATAAAACAGTGGTTCTTAAATTTTGCTGCATAATAGAACTACCTGGGGAGCTTTGAAAACTTTTGATGCCCAGGTTGCACCCCAGGAGGAAGAAAAAGCACTCTGGCATTTTTAAAAAGTTCTTCAAGAACAATTATTATGTATCAGTAAAAAGCAGTTCTCCATGGGATTCCAGTGTGCAGGAATGTTTGAGAAGCAGGATAAAGAGCAGGGCTTCAAAAACTTTAATGTGAATATGCATTGCCTGGAGATCTTAAAATGCAGCTTTTTACAGAAAATCTGGTAATGGACCTGAGGTTCTGCACTTCTAACAAGCTCCCAGGTGATGCTGATGCTGCTGGTCTACTGAACACACCTGAGATAAGGGTGTAGCAAATAGACTTCGCTATGTTTTAGCTCTGTGAACCTTGGTAGCTAATTTCAATGGGCAGGAGTGCTCTTGGCTTAAAAATCAGCATAACAGTTCTTATCCTTGGAGTGCTGTTAGGGTTAAATGCAATAATAAACATGTGTAAAGCACCTGGCACAGCAGATAATTAATAAGTGGTGCTATTATCACAGGAATTTAGAAGAGAAAGAAATAATCTAGGAAGGCATGAAGGGGATTACTGGAGTGTGTCTTTAGGGGTCTTTGAAATAAGGCCTTGGATTAGTAGAAAGAAAGGCCAGCTCTGATGTTCTTTGTAATGAGTGGTTGAGTTTCACTGTTAATCCTCAAAATATGTACTTTTAGTTTTAATGTGCTTTCTGCCTTTATGCAAAACTGCTGCCAAATAACAAGTTTTTTTAATGGACAAACCTGAGCTCACTTTCTCTGCTCCTGCCACCCTCTGGTGGAGGCACCAGCAAGCTGTAAAGTGGCCAGAAGTGGGTTGCAGAAAGAATGGACAGATAAAGCCAAAGTCATGCTGAGCGCCCTGGCCATCCCCATGCAAATGGGCAAAGAATACAACTCAACTGAAAATGTGTTTTCAAAAATAAAATACTTATGGTTTTGAATTATGTCAACGTTTCCAGTGAGAGAAATGAGGGGAGTAGAAAAAAGATTGTGGAAAAGTCTTGAGTTGTTAAGCTAATGAGAAAATTGTCTAGTTTTCTACTATTAGAAGGAATGGTAGTTTTTAAATGCGGTCACAAATTCTTTGGCATTCTCCCATCAAGAGGTAAAGGTCCATATCCCCTCCCCTTGAATTTGAGCAGGCTTGTGACCTCATTGACCGAGAGAAAACAGCAAAACTTCTGAGGCTAGGCCATTACAGGCCATGCAGCCTCCTCCTTGTTCTCTGGAACACCTGCTTTTGGAGCCTGAGTCACCATCTAAAAATTCCAACTACCCTGAAGCTGCCATGCTGGAGAGGCCACATCTAGGAACTCTGGGAGATAATCCCAGCTCAGCTCAGCCTTCCTGTCATCCTTGCCAAGGTGTCAAACAAGTGGATGAAGCCATCTTGTACTTCCAGCCCAGCCCAGCCACCAGCTGAACTTCACTGAGTGTCCTCAAGTAACACCACATGAAGGCAGAAGAACCACCCAATGAAGCCCTGCTTGAATTCCTGGCCCGCAAAATCATCAGACATAATAAAAGTGGTTGCCATTTTAAGGCATTAAATTTTGGGGTGGTATGGTGCTGCTTCACAGTAATAGATAATTGGAACAGAAGGTTTTGTTTTAGTTTTAGTTTAAGAGTCTCGTTCATTCGTCCCACTGAGGAAAATTATTCATGTATATCAAGGACGTTAGGAGAGCATAAAGAACGTTCAGGACACAAGAGAGCTAAGTTCTTTTATTGATGTCATTGCTTCCTAAATTAATCTATATGATAATCTGACCTCAGTAAAATATTAAGGGAATTTTTCAACAGTGGATTGACTGGTTCAGTGGCTTCTAATGTTCTTATGGAAAAATAACCAAGTGAGAATTGATAGGAAAATTATAGTGGAAAGGAGACAAAGGGGAGAGCCCAGTCTTATCACAAATGTTAAAACGCACTATAAAGCAAGGTGAATTAGAAGAAATTCATACTCACAGAAATAGGCAGACAAATGAACAAGAGAGAATAGGGACTGGAAAATATAGATGTAAATATTTATGAGAATTTGGTATATGATAAAGATGGCATTCAGAATAATGAGAAAAGGATGGATTATTCTTTAATTAATATTGGGTCAATGGTCTATTTGGGAAAAATAACAAAGCTGAATGCACAGTCACTACTTATGCCAAAATAAATTTCAAATGAATCAAGACTCCAACATAAAAACAAACCATTAAAGTACCAGACAAGTTTTTAAAAATAACTCTGGAGTGCATAAGGCCTTTCTAAGCAAGACACAAAACCCAAAAGCTATCAAACAAATAACAGATATGTTTGGCTACATAACATTTCTTTACGGCAAAAATATAATGCCATCAACAAAGTTAAATAAATACACTGGAAAGTATAATGGTAACACAAATGACAAAGGCTCATTTAATTACTATATAATGCACTCTTATGAATCCCAAGAAAAAAATCTAATAGTCAAGTGTGCAAAGCATGTATTAATTTATTCATCAAATATTTATTAAACATCTATGAGGAACAAGTCACTGTTCTCTGGGCTAAGGATATAGCAGTGCATAAAACGAAGTTCCTAATCCCATGGAGCTTCCACTCTAGTCAACAGACATAAATGACAAAAAAATAAATAATCAAGTACATACTATTTGGGAAAGTAATAAATCTACAAGAGAAACTAATGCCAGGCAAGGGAGTAAAGAATGATACGGGAGTGGTTGCTAAAGACAAAGTTTTCAGAAAAACAAAATGACAGAAGTGTATCAAAAGATGCACATTGTTAAAATACATACATTCCACTAGTACAGCATAGTTTATAAGACCAAAGAACTAAAAGTCTTTCACTAGAGGAATGCTTTAATAAATTATAAATGGAATAAGAACAATGGAATACTGTGTAACCCCTTCAGAAGAGGACAGTAAATTTGACTATATTGATATGAAGAGTTCAAATTAAAGGCCAAACAAAATGAGAAAGATAGAATTATCATATGAATCATCTTCTATGATAAAAAAGGATACACAGGTATATATGCATGTGTGTACCAGGAACATTTCTGGGAGGATAAATAAGGTTTTAATGAGGGTCACACTCTAGGGAGACTCATTTTTCGTGATATGCTCTTTTGAACTTTTTGAATTATTTTAACCACATAAATGTTCTGTTTCTATTCAAATGATAATAGTTTTGTTTTTTGTTGTTGTTGTTTTGTTTTTAAGAGACAAGGGTTCCAGGCACAAGATTAAGACTGAGAAAGTCACTTTACCTTTCTGTTCGACTCCTTACTTTTCCCAATTGTAAAAAGAGGAATTTGAATGAGAATCATGGCTAGGTGCTGAAAATTTTTAAGTATAAGTCTCTATATATTGCCAAAGAACAATTTGTTCTCTGTCTTTACCTTCTTATAACCCATCTCCCCTGAAGAAAGTTTTCAGGATCGGCAATCAGAGACCATCTTTGGCGTAAGGGAGTCTGACAGGAGGGTGAGAGAAGGAAAGCCTTGGTTCCTTTGTGTTCCTTCTTGTTTGCATATTCAACTGGCCTCTCTCTGATGTGGCCAGGGAGGAATTCCAGTGTAGAGAGAAAATGGTTTTCAGCATCATGTCTGACTTGGCCCTACTAGTGACTTTTTTTGGTACCAAGAAGTGAGGTGCTACTGTAACAAGTATCTCAAAGTATGGAAGTGGCTTTGGAACTGAGCAAAAGGTAGAGGCTAGAAGAGTTATGGGGTGTGTGCTAGAATTCTAGACTTTAAGGGCAGTTCTAGTGGGGTCTTAGCAAAGCCAGGAATATATTGGAATCATACCAGCAAAGACACTGCCAGTTGGAATTCAGAGGGACAGACAAAACAGGACTGAATGAAGGAAGCCTACTGGATTTCTTAGGCATGTTTGGCCTGGACCCTGGACCATAGAACTATTTGGCTGTGAGCATGTACTATTCTTAAGAAAAGGGAAAAAGAGCCTGCAAAGACAATTCAGAGATCAGGGCCACCATCTCAGTTTCAACAGGCCAGACAACCTTCCACCAAAGTCTTGGGGCCAGGATTACCCTGTGGAACATTCGAGGTGGTTCAGGATCACCTGGAGCTTTAGGGACTGGACCACCACCACTCCAGTGGGCGTGAAGGGCACAGCATCAAACCAAAAAGGATTATTCTCAATCACAAAGTCTGATTAAATTTGTCTTGCTAAATTTGGACTTGCTCAATATCCTTTACCCTCTTCTTCTTTCCTATTTCTCCTTTTTGGAATGGGAATGTGTATCCTGTGTCTTTCTCCCCATTGAATTTTGGGAGCACATACTTTGGTTTCGCAGGTTCACAGCTGGAGAGGACTTCTGTCTCAGGATGAATCATACCTCAAGTCTCACTCATGTCTGATTTAGATGATATTTAGATGAGACTCTGGACTTTAGAGTTGATGCTAGAATGAGTTAAGACTTGGGGAGCCATTGAAATAGAATGAATATATTTTGAATCATGGAAAATATCCTAACTAATGTGTAGGAGTTTCCATGATAAGCCAGACTCTGATACACAAGTGCTAAGGTTATAGAAACTCCTCCAGACCCACAGATGACTCTGCCATGTGTTTTTACTAATATATGTGTACCTTTTATTTACCTTTTCTTCCTCAGGTGAATGCACTGAGCCTCACTGGCCATTTGGCTTAACCTCACTGGCCTGTCTCTGGTATAGCCAGGAAGGAATTCTAGTGTAGAGAAAATGCTTTTTTTTATACCACTAAGTCTCTGTCACCCACCTTGCTGTCTTTTATACCCTCATTCCAAAGTGTTATGGTGTGTATATCCTAAGAACAAAGACAGCCTCTTACATAACTACAGCCTGGTTACCAAACCCAGAAAATTCAACATTGATATATACTATTATCTAATTGACATCCTCTATTCAAGTTTTGTCCATTGTCCAATCACGTCTTTGGTAGCAATTCTTTTTCCCAATTAGGATCCATTCCAGGATATCATGCTACATTTGGTTGTCATGTCTCATTAGGCTCCTTTATTCAGAAACAGTTTCTCAGCCTTTCTTTGTGTTTCTTGACCTTTGTATTTTTGGAGGATACAAGCCAATTATTTTGTAGAATGTCTCTAGTGTGTATTTCTGATGTTTCCTCAATGTTATGTTCAGGTGATGCACCTTCAGAAGGAATACCACATCAACGATCTTGTGTCCTTCTCTGTGCCTCGTATCAAGAAGCACATGATGCCACTTTACTCCATTATTGAGGATGTTAGTTTTAATTACTTGGTTAAGGTGCTGTCAGGTTTTCTCATTGGAAAGTTAGTATTTTCTTCTTTGTAATTAATATATGTTATATAGGAGGAAATACCTTGAGACCATACAAACGTCTTTTCCTCCTTAAATTTTCACCCACCAGTTTTAACATCCATTCTACCTTGAGGAAGAGTTTTCTTTTCTTCTCTATTTATTTGTTTGTTTACTCATGTATTTATTTATCTATATCAGTGTAGACTTACGGAGAAATCCACTTTTCCATCTTGAGACTTCTGTGAGGTCCTCATCGGAAGGTGGATGCCAAGGGAAGTCTTCACAGCCATGGAGGATTCAAAATCTTGTTTCCAAACCAAGTTCTTCTAATTAACTTGGAAGTTTGCTCTTCTTCACTTTTACTCATGAGTTGAGACAGTAATCCTTTCTTTGAGGGTGGAAATCCAGACAGAGCCCAAACTCAGCCCCGTCTCCTCTTCCATTCGGATTTTCTTCTCTTTCCTCCAGCGTGTACTCTCAACAGCTCAAGTGTCAGTTCCAAATTCAGTAGCCAATATCTTAGCCAAAGACTGGCAGATGTTGAAAAAGTTCGCTTTCCCAATATAGAAAAGAAAATCCAGTGGTTAGATCCTAGTCAGTCATTATGCCTTGTGTGTTGTTCCAAAGTAAACATATTTCCATCCAGTTTGTGATAGCATTTGAAGTTCCTTTAGCTTTTTTTTTTTTAACTTTTATCATAAGATCAAGGATACAAGTTCAGGTTACATAGGTAAACTTGTGTCATGGGGATTTGTTGTACAGATTATTTCAATACCCAGGTATTAAGCTTAGTATCCCATTAGTTATTTTTTCTGATCCTCTCCCTCCTCCCACCCTTCACCCTCCAAAAGGCCCTGGTGTGTGTTGTTCCCCTCTATGTGTCCATGTATTCTCATCATTCAGCTCCCACTTATAAATGAGAACATTCAGTGTTTGGCTTTCTGTTCCTATGTTAGTTTTCTAAGGATAATGGCCTCACTATTCACAACAGCAAAGACATGGAACTAACCTAAATGCCCATCAGTGATAGACTGGATAAAGAAAATGTGGTACATATGCACCGTGGAATACTATGCAGTCTTTAAAATTATTTATAGAAACATTTAACTGAAATCAGGGCACAAGACTACCATATAGTAAATGATGTACTTAGCAAGGTCCATCCTCCTTACTGAGAATTTTTTTTTTAATTTTAGCAGTGCTTATCAAAGGATTGAGATGACTTGCCCACATATTAGTATTTAAAATTGGCTATGCACACCTGCTTTATTAAATGTTGTGTTATTTCGATTAAGAGATAAAAAATCTACTGCCCAGGCTAGAATGCAGTCTAAAAATGGGTATTAAAAACCTCTATTATGCCAATAATTGTGTTCTCCCTCTTTTTCTTCCTCTTTCTTTCTCTCGTACATTCTTTTTCTTTCTTTCTTTCACTCTCACTTTCTTTCCTCTCTTTTTCTTTCTTTCAAAAAAAAATAAATAAATAAATTAAAAAAAAAAGAGATAAAAAATCTATTTTTTCTTTCCCTTGTTTGCTTTGTTTTTTACCGTAATCACCTAATATATAAAGTCAGAGAAATAAATGATAAAACACATTAACCTGCCTTTTTCCTTCCTGTACCTCCTGGCAGTGCAACACTGAGCCTTTGGTGGTATCCACATAGTTCAGGAAAGTGACAAAGTAACTAGAAACCACATGAAAAATGAAGACGCTTTATTTAGCATGTGTGCTGGTGTGCCTGCTAATTCACAGTGAATTTTCCATGGTCCTAGCTTGAATACTCAGCCTCATTTCTTTGCGTAGCCTTCATTTCCTTGTCAAATGTCTATAAAGATTTGTCTATTGCCCAGTTTTGCCTGTAGCCAGCTGGGTGACATGAGTTGCTGTAGAACTGCGGAACTCTGCACCAAGGAATTCATGGCTGTGTGACGTTTACACTAACTGTGCATAGGTTAGGCTATCTAAACCTTTAGTGTTACTTATGGACTATAGTTTTAAATTATTCTACACACCCCACATGAAAAAAATATACAAGACAAAGAATGTTTCTGATAAGAGTTTGTTTTTTTTAAGTTGGTTTTCTTTCATGCAAATATACTCTGGGGTAAGAATCTATGTTTCACTTTTACTTTGCATGTGATTCACTGACGCATTCAATCTGCCTGTTCTTGTTGAGTTGCAATTTAACCCCTGGAGTTGTCGTTAAAAAGAAACTGAAAAAATTTTATCCAGGTGTTTGTCAATCAATAAATGAAAAAAGAACTATAGTTTATAAAGAAACACATTATTACATTTTAAAAAATAGCTTTACTTATCGAGCTATCAAATAACTGCCTATAATGGGAATTTGAAAAATAAAAGAATAAAGAAGAAATTGAATATCCATTCTTAATTTCACTAGCCAGTGTTTATAGCTCCTCTTAATATTTTGGAGTGTTTCTTCCAAGTCTTTTTCTATGCATATGTAATATATGTAAATGCTTAAAATATGGTTGAATTCATATTTTGTGTATATAGTTTTTCACCCTGCAGTTTACATTTGATATTTTGTTGAGAATTCTCGCATTGTGAGTTTGTAAGTTTGAATTTGAATGGCTGCACAGAGACCTTTTAAAACCATCCACCCCAGTCTGAAGCGCGCAGGCTGCTTCTGATTTCATACTGCTAAAACAAATGTTCCTATAGACATCTGTGGAGGTAAATCTTAGACTGCATTTTTGGCTTCTGGTCCATTGAGCCCAGTTACATTCCTTGTTATTTTTGACCCTTTCTAGCTAAAACAATGACCAGTCACGTTCCCCTCTCTTCTCTAGGCCACAGCCCTATCCTCACAGGGAAAGCATTACTGAACTGGACCATGGTGCTTGGCCTAAAACATGTTTTCCTTTCTTTGGGTGTTGAAGATAAGCCAGAATGGCAATTTGCCCAAAAGTGATCCAAGAACTTTTTGTATGAAAGTTTTGTTTAATAGTACCAACAGGAATGTTTTAAAATAAAAGTTTTATTAAGGTTAAATTTGTTCCTGTGTTAGAAAGATAAGGTTTATTCTCACATGCCTGAACTAGTTCCTTCCAACATATTTGCTAGCTCTTCTGTTGACACACAATTTCAATGACCTGAGAAAGACTTTACACCCTGAAAAGAGAGATAAAAGAAACTCAAGACCATGAGCTTCTTTATCGCAGTGATGCACGTAGATGCTCACACCATTCTTCATTGTCAGTTGCAGAACCCTTTGTTCCTCTTTCAAAAACTGTCTTTGTGTTTCTCAGAATGATCTGGCTCGCTCTCTCCCATCTGTCGGAAATGCAAGAGAACTTCATGGAAAGCAAGAGTATATAGTGTTCCCTGTAAGGTTAGAGGTGAGCTCCAGGCACTTAGTCCCAGTCACCATCTGCTCTCATGTGTCCTAGTGCTGCAGACATTGTTACAGAGGTGGGACAGGAAGTGTCTGTTTTACAGGTGTTAAGCTTCTTGTTCCCAGCGCCTTGGGTGCCTTGGGATGACCTTTTCGCTCCTGTCTCTGCTCTGACTGATTTACTGTGTGACTTTCAGAGTGTTTCTTAAGGACTTGTTCTGGAAAAGATTAAGACAGTTTCTAAAGATACATACACTGTAAGAAGTTGACATGATTTAGAACAAAAGGTGAGAAGGCAAAGGAAAACAAGGCTAACAACAAACTGGAGTTTAGGCTAAATTAACAAAATGCATACCATTATTCATTCAATAACTTTTTATTGAATGCCTAATATGTACCATTGTCTAGAAGAGAATGTTTTTCAACTTAGTCGTGACACATTAATGGCCTGTGAAACCATCTTAGTGAGTGCCCATCATTTTTAAAGGATTAGGATGTGAAGGCGAGAACAGAATATCGGAAGCCATCCCACAAAGCAATGGTATTATATCCTTTATGTAAGTTTAAGATTTATGTGTGTGTTTGTACATTAGGTCATGATATAAAACTTCTTTCTATGGCCATGGTAAACAAAGTTTGAAAACTGCTGACCTAAGGGTATACACAAATTTAGGGCTGAGTTTTTTAGAAGCCAATGGGAAAAGAAGAAACTGATTGGTTGCGTGATTTGGGGTGCTGATCTACAACTATACACTAGAAAAAAATTCTGCTATTCTTCAGCCAGAAAAAAAATGAATAACATACTAAACAACATATTTTCAGAAAATCCTGAAAAGTTAAGTCTGTTTGTTTTAGCCTCCTCTTTCATACCACTTCGTATAGATACTACATGCAGGGTGACAGTGTCATGTTACGTTATATAAGATGTCTGACATTTACCCTGATGGATGCAGTAAGTCCCATCACTGTTCCCTGACACGTTTGTGTGCTTATGAATGCTAAGTAGGAAAAAAAAGTATTAATTAATATTAATTAAGAAGTATTAATATTTCTTAAATAAATGATCTTAAACAAACCTTTTTATTTAAACAAAACATACACACAGAGATGTACACAAAACATTAGCATACAGCTTAATAAATTTTCACAAAGCAAATATACCCATATAATCACTGTTTAGATCATTCCCAAAGGAGAGACCGAACTCTCTGAAGGTCTAAAGCCAGAGTTTAATTTTGCTTCATTTTGAACTGTATGTAATAGCTTAATGTAGAATATATTTTTTTGTTTCTGGTATATTTTGCTCGATATTATGTTTGGAAGACTGTCTATCATTTCTGACTTGAATCGCACTGTATTACAAGTTTTAATCTGTTCTACTGTTGATGAGCATTTGAATTGTTTTTAGCTTTTGATTACTATGCAAAGTGCAGCTGTGGACATTTTTGTACAGATCTTTTGGTGAGCATGTGTACACATTTCTGTTAGGTTTGGGAGTGAAGTTGCAGATTAGTAATATATGTATATTCAGCTTTAAGAGATATTGTAAAACAGTCAAAATGATTATACTTCACCAACAGGGTATGAGAATTCCCATTTCTTCACATCTTCTCCAATACTAAATATTGGCAGCATTTTTAATTTTAGCCATTCTGGTAGGTGTGTATAGATACCTCATTGTGTTTTAAATTTGCATTCTCCTCATAAATAATGAGGTTGAGCACTTTTTATATGCTTATTTGCATTTGAGTGTCTTCTTGTTTGAGAATATCCAAGTCTTTTGGCCATTTTATATTGAGTTACCTTTTTCTTGATGATTTATAGGAGTTCAATATATATCCTGAATATGACTCCATTGTCAGTTATATGTAATGCAATTATTGTCTCCCACTTTTCACTCTCATAATGGTCTCCTTTGGTGAGCAGAAGTTCCTAATTTTAATGTAATCTAATTTCTTACTTTTTCCATTATTATCTCCTTTTGACATTTATTGTTTATTTTACTGTTCTTTTTTTCCTTTAAGCTTAATGCTGTCTGTGTCCTGTTTAAGAAAACTTTGTTTACCCCCAAATCATGAATATGTTCCCATATGTTATCTTTTGGAAGATTTTGTGTTTCACCTTTTACATTTTTACCAACAACCCACCTGGGATTGAGTT
This sequence comes from Cacajao melanocephalus, assembly GCA_963573385.1. NCBI lineage: Eukaryota > Metazoa > Chordata > Mammalia > Primates > Pitheciidae > Cacajao > Cacajao melanocephalus. The sequence goes on along the minus strand of CAUYLG010041543.1, from coordinate 72,672 downwards.
TCCTGTATCATGTGAAGTAAGCCACAAAAATATTTTGTACAATATGGATATCCAGTTAACCTACCACCATTTATTCAGGACAATGCCCTTTCTCACTACAATGCAGTGTCACTTTTAATAATTAATGATGGTATATGTGTTTCTGTTTCTGTCTCTGGCCTCTCTTTGGAGCTCTTCTGATCTATTAATCTCTCCAGTGTCAATAGCATACTGTTTTAATCCATGTAGATTTATAATACTGTAACTGGTAGAGTTAAGTCCTCTAATATTCTTCTTCAATTTTGCCTTGATTATTCTTGGCCCATTGCTATTTCACATAAATCTTAGAATTCGTTTACTAACTTTCACCAGAAAAAAAAAAAAGACTTATGAGATTTTGGTAGGGATTACTGTATATTGAATCTATATAATAATTTGGGGAGAATTGACATCTTTACAATATTGAGGTCTCCAATCTATGATCCTGTACTGATCTCCTTTGCTTTTTCTCAGTAGTTTTGTAGTTTCCCATTTAGAAGTCTTGCATATATTCTAAAAATACATTTTAAAGTATTTGATATTTTTATGCCAATATAAATGGTATAAATTACTGAATTTTATTTTCGTAATGTTTGGTATTGGTATATAGAATTCCAATTGAGTTTTATATGTTGGTCTTATATCCAGTGGTGTGACTTTATTAACTTACTAGTTGTAATAATTTATCTGGAGGATATTTTAGTTTTTCTCATACACAGTTATGATTTCAAAGAATAACCACAGTTTTAGCTCTTCCTTTTTCAATCTTTTTTTTACTAATTGCAAGGCCTGCGATTTGTACCTTAATGTTTTACAGATGTGGTTATAGAAATTGTCCTTGAATTATTTCTAGTCTCGGGGAAATTTTCAGTATTCATCATTAACATGTTTGCTATAAGGTTTCATCAAATTGAGAGTTTTTTCCAATCCTAGTGTGTTGTAAATTGGAGAGTAAATCCCACTTGTGAGGTCTTTAAAGATCACTTCAGTAAGGCCATGGAAAGACTATGAGAGGTATATGCAATTAAATGATCTATTATGCTTGTAGGTCCTAGAAAGGAAAGCAAAGCATACTGTGCATAAGGCCCCTTGGGAGGAGGGCCAGGTAAGCTGGCTCACTAAGTAAGTGGGAAGACAAGAGGGTGAGGACCTACAGACAGGTGCCTTTTTAGGAGGTTAGGATAGTGTATACAAGAAAAAGGCATGAGAGGATTTCACTGGTGTGTTTGAAGGTCACTAGGTGACAGGAAAAAGAAAGAAGGGGGACTTGTGGCAGGGACCAGCCTTATTTTACTAGTACACATGGTCATCAGAGCAGAGTGTGTTTACAGCCTTTTGGTAGGGCTGTTGAGGCATTAGGAAAATATGAAGTTTTCAAAATTTACCATACATCTAGTTTGCTGAGTGTTTTATCATGAATAGATCAGTGTATCCATTTAAGGAACTAGATGCTTTTCATTTTTCTGTTAATAGAGTGCTTTACATTGACTGCTAATATTAAACCAACCTTGTATTTTTAAAAGAAAACCCTCTTGCATTAATGTGTTATCCTTTTAAAATTATGTCAGGATTCAGTCTGCTAATATTTTGTTTACTTTTACTTTTAAATTCATAAGAAATACTAGTTGATAATTTTCTTTTCCTGTCATACCCTTATATTGTTATGTGATCAAGACTGTGCTGGCCTCATAAAATGAGTTTTATTGAATGAGTTGAGACATTATCCCACTTATTCTATAACCTGGATGAACTATGTAAAATTGATGTGGTTTTTCCTTTAAGTATTTGGTAGAACTCACTCTTCAGCAGTTTAGGCCTAGAGAATACTGTGTGAGTGGATTTGTACGTACAAATTCAATTTCTTTAATGAACATAGTACCATTCACATTTTTATTATTCTTTTTCTGTTAAAGTTTTTTTAAGTAATTCATCCATTTCATTGATGTTTTCAAATATTGCCATAAAGTTGTTCATATATCCCCTTATCTTTTCATTGTCTGTAGGATTTATAGTGATTTCTCTTTTTATTCCAAATATGCAATTTTTCCTTTCTCTTCTTTTATCTTAATGAATCCGGCTGTAGGTTTATGGTTATATTAGTATTTTCAAAGATGCAATTTTGACTTGATTGAATTTCTTTGTTACACCTCTGTTCTCTATATAATTAATTTCTGACCCTTGCTATTTGCTCCTTTCCACTTTTATTAACCCTAATTTGGTATTATTTTTAGGGCTTCTTGAGATGGATACTTAGATCATTGATGACCTTCTTAGATCATTGGCCGTCTTCTTTTCTGATACATGCTTTTAAGTATAGAAATTTCCCTCCAGTTACACCTTTAGCTGCATCTCACACACTTGAGATAGCATATCTTCTTCTATTTCAGTTAATAATATTGTCTAATTTCCACTGTGCTTAATCTTTGACCCATGGGTTAATTAGAAGGGTATAGTTTGATTTCCAAATATTTGTGTAATTTTTAGTTATTATTTTATTATTGATTTCTATTTAATTTCAGTGTGGTCAGAGAACATCTTCTGTTTGATGTTTGATCTTTGAAATTTGTTCAGACTCATTTATTATCAGCACATCATAAATTTTGGTAAATGTTCAATGTGTATTCTGTGTATTCTGTCATGATTGGCTGTAATGTTATAAATAGATTAGGTCAAATGTATAAATCACCTTATTCTTATCTATGTTCTTACTCATTTTTAGCAGCCTGTTCTACCAGTTACTGAGAGAGGCATATTAAACTCTCCCACATTAATTGTGGATTTTCTTATTTCTTTTCCTAGTTCTAGCAATGTTAGCGTTATATATTTTGAGGCTTTGTAACTAGGTGGATTCTGATTTAGCACTCATATCTTTCTATGGGATTCTTTTACTATTATGAAATGTCTTTTTTATCTCTAGTTATATCCCTTGTTATTAAGTTTACAGTATCTGATATTAATATAATTTACATGTAATTTTTTCAATCCTTTTTTTTCTTTTAAATTGTATATCTTTATACCAAAAGTGTGTCTCAGTTAAGCAGCATTTAACTGGGATTTTAACAATAATTTAGTATATGTATATTATGTGAACTGTTTAGTCTATCTGCATTTTATGCAGTTACTGATATATTTGGGTTATAATCCATCATATTACTCTTTGATTTTTTATTTGCCCCAGCTGTTTCGTGTGCCTTTTCTTCTCCTTTGTTACCATGTTTTGAATTAATGAAATATTTCATCTCTACTGGCTTGTTAGTCATTTATTCCTTTACTCTTCTTTTAGTGGTTACCCTGGGAATTACAAAGCAAAACATTAATTTATTAGTGTATAATATAAATTGAGACTTGACTACTTTCCAGAAAATGTAAGGGACTTAATTCTATTTACCACTCCTACCTTATAAATTATTGTCTCACATTTCAATTCTACATGTGTTAAATCCCACAAGATATAATAATTATTGTTTTAAATAGTTAATATTCATTTAGATTTGCTGCATATTTACCATTTGTTTTGTTCATCATTTCTTTCTGTGTTTCCAAGCTGACATCTGGGATCTGTCTCCTTCTACTGAAAGCATACTCCTTTAAAGATTTTTTAGTTTTGGTCTGCTTTATTAACTTTCCTTAATTTTAATTAAATAAAGCTAATTTTATTAGTTTTATTAAGGTCTCATTGACATAAAATAAATTGTTTGTAAAATATACAATTTGATAAATTATGACATATGTATATGCTGTTAAAGCATCCTCACAATCAATGCAACAAACCAATCTAGCACCCCTCAAAAGTGCCCCAGTTTGACATTCTAAATGTGGAGCGTAACTCCAGGGGCACTTAGAACCAACTCTTCTTTTCTGGATTTTTGCATTGGGTTCAGTATAGAACTAGACCAATATCTGCCAATTCCCTGGGCCAGCATAATGATAAAACCAATACTTATAGCATGCTTTCTTGAACCAGGCACTCTTCTAACCACTTTATACATTTTAATATTTAATTTACTAATTTAATCCACATCACATCTCTATACATTAAGCATTATTATTGTCCTATTACAGAACTTAAGGCTCAGAGTAGTTCACTTTACTCTGCATGCCTAAAGTGTCTATTTGTTCTTACTATTAATTATGTTGCTTCGGTTCTATTTGTATTCACTCAATCAAAAGAGCCATTATAAAGCTTCTTCTTGTATATAACCTGGACTGACAACCTCAATCTCCAGATTATGCTATTGCTCCTTCATGGATAGTGATTTCCCTGCCACACTTTGTTTGGAGATCCTCTAGGGGTGACTCTCTGAAGTGGTGAATGCTATCCTTGTTTAAAGGGATGTGAGGGAGAATAATCTAATTCTACCTAAGAGAGAAGACAGTAAACTGATGCTGTGTTTCCATTGCTGTTGGAAAAAGAACAGTAAATGACAGCAAAATTGAATAGCTTGATACTTGCACTGTGTAAATTACCCAGCGGAAGAGATGTGTTGAGAGGGAAAGTGAGGATTTGATCTCTGCCTTTCAGCTTTCAGTCATTGTCAACCACAAACTACAAAAGTTGGCTCAGCAAACCTTGGCTTCATCCAGGATTCTAGGGAGCAAGCCAAGAGATTTTTTTCCCCTGCTAAGGTGCTCAGGATTGGTCTTTTGTGGCTATGTTTACATTGGTGAATAAAGTCAGAGTACGTTATTCATTTTGCTTCAGCAGTGTTTTTCAAACTGTGGTTGGGCTATATTAGTGGGTAATAAAATCAATTTAGCAGATTATTACTAACTTTTAAAAAAATGAAATAGTACATAAAATAGAACAAAATAGGATGAGCTAAATGGAATCGAGAGTATCCAAGTGTATCACAGGAGTAAGAATACTATTTTGTGGAACTTTTGTTTCATATATATATATATATATATATATATATATATCCCCTACATATTTGTGTATGTGTGTATTATAGTATTATAGATTAAAAACATTATACAGTGTTATAGTATAAAACATTATGGTATTACAGATTAAAACATACGGTGTTACAGTATAAAACATTACAGTGATACAGATTAAAACATTATTTTGTATTGTGGATCATGGTCAAATAATTACTCCTGGGAATTTATTATAATAGAGGGTGTTTTTTTCCACTTTTGTGAGAATACGTTTCTATATAGATAGTTTTCCACATATTGTTTGTTTCTGTTTGAACAGGTCATACTTCAGAATTTGATGTTGAGGGGAGCAGGGGAAGTCTTCATGCTGAGGTGACAGTAATCATTTTCTCATTGATCAACTACAAGTAGAAAACAAATTTGGCTTATCTGAATTTGTCTTTATTGTGGTTCTATGTTGAAATTACATGTCTTTTCAAATGTCAGATAGAAAATATCCCAAGGTAAGAAAATCACCATAGTGACATTCAAATGCCAACCCAAACATCATTGTCCTTTGAAACACAGGTGGCTTTCAGCAATACTATATACCTACTTGCCAATGATTGGAGTTCAGAATTTACCAAACAGTGAAGTCACTCATAGTTAATTGTGATGACATGTGCTGATTTTAAAACTTTACTATGATACTTGGATAATAGAGTAAGTTTTCATGTAAACACAGTTTTCCCTCCTAATTCAGCTTAGTTAAAATCTGTGTCAATTGCTTTGAATTAACATTAAATGGGTTCATGAACTTGGGTAAGATCTAGTTAGTAATCCAACTGTATGTGATTAAATTTCTCACATGTGGGAAATATACATATATAGGTATATGTATGTATATTCATATATATGTATATACATATATACTCCCATAAGTATATATATATATTCACATATATGTATATACATATATACTCACATAAGTGTATATATATGTATATACATATATTCATATATGTATACGTATGTATGTATAAAGTATATAATACATTCTGCCAAATATACCCATTCACTGGTACTAAATCTTTATGAAATTGAGCAGTCAATACAATGAATATTAATAAAAATATTAGCTCTAGAAAACATCTTACAGCAGAGAGGGCACGTAAGTTTCTTCCTAAACTGATTGGCAATATCTGGTTGCTATTTGAGAAGGATTTGGAGATTGTGCTTGGAGTCAGCAGCAAAGAAAGATTGCTTTTGATTAGTCATATCTGTGGTGAACATGAGAGATGGGCAGTGATGATATATACACTTTGTGTTTATCTTAGAACTTTCTAGTTTAGTAAATCTTTATGGTATCTTGGAAACATGAGTTGCTTTCTCCATTTTGTAGAAGGAAGGAAAATAGTAACATATGGATGTTGTGCATAGTTAAGCCCTTCAGTATCTCTTGCTCTTGTTTCATTCTGTTCAGGTTCAGCTAGATTATTTGTTTAGACCATGCCTCATAAATGTTTCTGTTTACTCCTTTTTCATTTCCATTGCCACTGTTATGTTTTTGATCTTTATTAAGCATCAGAAGCAAGGAAGTCATCTAGAAAGCTTCTATCATAATTTCTTTAAACAGTTTTGATGGGGTCAGGGGTCATAGACTCGATTGTAAACCATGCAACAGCTATGCACCATCTCTCAGGAAATTGAATGCTCGAACAAACTTCTACAAATTACTTAAGGAGGGTTATAAGTCCCCATGGGTCTGCACTTAATAACCCCTAGTCTAGTTCGTCTGTCTCTAATCTATCCTTCAAATTTCTATCAGGCTACTATTCCTAATGCACAACTGGTATTATATTATCCTTTGCTCAGAACCATTAAATTTCCCATTGCTTTTAGAACAAAACTCCAATCTGCTTGGATTAGAATAGAATCTTTCAAGCTCTAGCCCTATTTCTGCCTTTGCGCCTCATTACCCACTCTCCATCTCTGTTTCCCTCTCCCAAACACCAAACTTCTAAGCCAAACCAGAATACCTGCTATTCCCTCAGTGTTTCCTGCACTTCGCTCCTGCAGTTGCTGCAGCCTAGGCATCCTTTCCCTCGTTTCCACCTAGTTGGGACCTTTCTAACCTTCAAGCCAGTATCTTTTCTGATTCTGTTATTTTTAAGGATGTTACACAGAGCACTGAGCAACACCTTGTATGGTACCTTGCACAGCATGACCGTGTATTCATCTGCTTGCCCACAGACCCTTTCCATGCCCTGCTTCTGTATTACTGAGGGGCTGCCTGCTGAGGTTTGTGCCTCCTCTGGGTTCAGCCATGGGAAGGCCTTGGAGGAAGATCAGAGGACTGAAGGAAGGGAGAAGCCAGGGTATTTCTTCTCCACTCTCTGCCTCAGATAATATCTCTGACAACAGTTGTGTCTCCTCTATGGCTTCAGCTCCTACTGGAGCAGTGAATTAAAGCTTTCAGTTTCTGCTGAATGACCCCAACCCCAGGGCTCCAATATCAATACCTCCATTTCTGTCTCGATAGCTTAGGGGTTTCCTGCTGGATGCCTCATTCTCCCATGTTCAACTTCACATCTTTTCCTTCATTTATAAACCAATTCCCTGCCTTATAATCTTCCTATTTAAATACCTAAAACAGTTTATGTTTTCCTGGATAACCCTGATTGATACAGCTGGCATTTGATGGATATTTGCTGAATTTTATTAAACCATTTTCTATGTGGGCATCTTTTTTATTTTATTTTTATTTTTTTTAATTTTTTTGAGTGCAGCAGGGATAGGCCCTCTATCAGTAATCTAGTGCATAATGACACTATTTGGAATGACCAGGGATAGTAACAAATTACCACAAAACTATATAGTGTCAAACAATTAGCATTCAGTAGATCCTGAGTCTAAGAGGTGGCTGGGTGCTTCTGCCAGTCTTGGGGGCTCACTCATGCATTTGTGATCAGCTGTACATCAACTAGGTGACTCTGCTCATCTTGGCTGGGCTGTCTTATATTTATGGGGCTTGGCTGGTCTAGGCTGATCTGGGGTGGCCTTGGTAGAGACAACTGATGTGAGTCAACTCCGCTGTGTGTTTCTCATCCGTAACAAGCTATCTAAGGCATATTCTCATGGCAATCACAGGAGAGCAAGAGAAAATACTTAAATGTAGCAAGAACTTTTTCGAACTTCTATATGCAACATATCTGATAACATTCCAATGGCCAAAGCAAATCACATGGCCAAAAACAGAGTCAAAGAGCACAGGAACATAGAGCCAACCTCTTCAGTAAGAGGAGCTACAAAGTTACATGATAAAAGGGTAGCTGCAGGGAGGGATAAAGCATTGTGCCTATTGTTAACAATACTGTATTGTGCACTCAAAAATTTGTTATGAGCTGGGTGTAGTGGCTCATGCCTATAATCCCAGCACTTTGGGAGGCTGAGGCAGGCAGATCACTTGAGCTCAGGAGTTCAAGACCAGCCTGGGCAACATGCATGGCAGAACCCCATATCTACAAAAATACAAAAATTAGCTGGGTGTGGTGGCACATACCTGTCATCCCACCTACTCAGGAGGCTGAGGCAGGAGGATCACTTGAGCCCAGGAGGTGGAGGTTGCAGTGAGCCAAGAGTGTACCACTGCACTCCAGCCTGGGTGACAAAGTTAGACTCTGCCTCAAAAAAAAAAAAATGTTAAGAGGGTAGATCTCATGTTAAGTCTTTTACCACAGAAAGAGAGAAAGGGAGGAAGGGAGGGAGTGACCAAGGGAGGGACTGATGGATTAGAAAAAAAATAGATGTTGACAAAACTCTCAAACTCACAGGTGAAAGAAAGAGAGTTTATTTCTCTAGAAGATATAATGCAATGATTTATCAATAAGAAAATGTCCAGCAACCTAGCAGAAAACCATGGGCAAACCATTGAAAGAAGGCAGGCAGGAAGGAAGGAAAAACGGAAGGAAACAGAGGGAAGAAAAGTCACACAATAAGAAATATAAATAACATTTAAACATATCAGAAGATTTACAACTTTACTTACCCAAGATATAGGTGAATTCTAACTAAGATTCTGTTTATCTGCTATCAAGTATACAAACATAATTTTTAATAACATTTTTGCAAAGATATGGAGAAACAGGACTTTCAGAGATAGACATAGATCGAAACAACCTCATAGAATTTAATTTGGAAATAAAATCAAAATGTAAAATGTACGTTCCCATTGAATAGCCAATTCTATTTCTTAAGATTTGCCCTATATTTTAACTTGTATGTGTGAGAACTGACACTTATACGATGTTGTGCTTTGTAGTCCTATTTGGAATAGCGGAAGAAAAGACTTCACTGGACTTCAATAAGTGTGATATTATGAGATACTATTTAACTGTCAAAATAAACATTTTAAAGAATGAATAAGCACTTTACAAAAACATTAAAAGGCCACTAATACGATTCAGTCAATCTAGCTCAGGCTTCATATGATTTAGTGAGAAATCAGAGACTAAAGAGAGGGAGTGCAGGGAGAATGAATTAATTTTGCCCTAATATTAAACCCTTTAAAATAGAATTTATTTAAATTTAACCCTTTAAGTGCTTTGCAAATAAAATATGCATTATGTGTTTGCTAGCTCTGTGCAATTTCATTCGTACAAAGTTACTCTCACAAAAAAAATAGGCCAAGTAAAGAGCCGTTTATAAATAACATATTAGTAAACCAAGTTAAAGGGACTTTATTTATCCTTTAACCTTCAATTTGCATTAATTGAGAGCAGTCATGGGAAATAGTGCCAACCTCACCTCAGGTCAGATGGCTTAACAAAATGAACTGTTTCATGCCCAGGAATAAATATATTCCAAATATAAATATGAATCAGTTACAAAACAGATTCCTTTGAAACTACAAAATAACCACACTGTTAATATATTTGTGCCCCAATTAAAAATGTGCAAATAACACACATTTTGAGCTAAAGCTGTCCCAGGGAGTGATTCTCATTTTTGCTTTGAATCTTGTATAAACAAAACTGGTCAGTCTCCTTTGAGCCACGAACAAATTCACAGCCCCTGTTTTCTAAAGAGAATAACTGAAAATGGGTATGTTTAAGTTGGAAGGGTTTGGGGCTTGACCTTGCTACTTTAAATTTCTTTCATCACAGGGAAATCACTTTCAGTTTGTCTGCTTGAAGAACTCTAATTTGGCTTGTTCTCCTTTTAAAGCATACCATGAAAAAGATGTCACATGTTTTTATTATAGGAAAATTTGGAAGCCACCTCGGTGACACTGTTTCATTTTCTTCCTAGCAGTTTTATCTTTAAAACCTGAGTCTGCTCTCAATCATTTAAAACAAGGTCTATGACATCAGACTGCCTGGGTGTGATTCCTGGCTGGCCTCTTCTGCACTGTTTGACTTTGGGCAAAATGCTTAACTGTTCTCCTCTCCTTTGTTCATCTGGAAAATGGGGTAATTTATAATACTTACCTCATATGGTCAATGTGAGGATTACATTATGTGAAATTAGGCAAAATAATTAGAACAACCCAGTCCATAATGTGTGATTAATAAATGTTGTGTATACCAATGTTTATTAATTACATGAGAATTTTTAGTTTTTCACAGAGTCAGAATATTCTTCAAAGCCTAAATCATAATTATGCTCTCAAACAAATATGTTGAAGTCCAATTTTTGTATTCAAAAGGCACTGTTTGTATTCATGTATTAATGTCGGGGTAATGGTGTATATGTACACATAATTGCCATAAAGTCGTAACGACTGCTACAAACACAAGTCTTCCTGGCTTTGTTAATGGTGTCTTTGAGAATGCTTTTTGAATAAGCTTCTTAATTGCCTTGGTCTTCAGCCACGCACTATCAGAGTTTCTGATTGTCAGCCAAATGGTAAGATGAGGTTAAAGGTTTTGCACTTGAAGGTTTATGATATGGGCAGTGCAGAGAGATTTTGAAGAAAATAGATAAATACAACTCCAAAGACTTTCTTAATGCTGTTGTAAAAGGGAAGAAAATTAGTAATAAGTGAGTCAATTTTAATAAATATGCTTTTCTTTTCAACAACCGAGTGTCCACTGCATGGAGTCGTAGGGTAGACGAACCATTGCAGAAACAAGACATGGCAGCTTCTTCAGAAGCCCAGAGTCAAGAGCAGAGAAAATTTGCTTATGCTCACATACATATGCACACCCACACATAACCAACAATCACTTTAATGATATAACAAGGGCTTTTATGGAGCCATAAACGTTGGATGTTGGGTGAAAAGCCAATGACTGAGTGTATATTTACTCAATGTGGCAGTTAAAGGAAATGAGCTGGTATACATCAGCATGGTTTTAGCCCACATCCATCATACTGAGTCAAAAATGTAGAACAAAAGATACACAAACAGAGATTCATTTCGTATAGGTAAATTAAAAATACAAAATCATTGTTCATTGCCCTGGATATGCATTTATGTGTGTGAAAGTTAAAAAAAAACATAGTGGTCCTGAAAGATACAAATCAACTCACAGCCTGGGCTTGGCGTGGGGTTATCAAGGAGATTATTCCTATGCTCTAATTTTTCTAATTTAAAAAAAGGCATTCTTCGTGTTATTTAAAAATATGCCCTTCTTTAAATGAAAAAAAAATTAGAACATAGGTGACAAGATGTTTGCAATGGTTTATATTTTGGGTAGTAAGAACCCAGATGTTTGTCCTGCTAACCTCTGTTTTTCTAAAATGTCTAAGTTACCCACAACAACACAAAAACTGTAGGACTGCAGTTAGTTGAAAAGCAGCTTCTCACTTGCCATGCAGACAGCCAGTTGGCGACATCCTCTGTGGCATGGCAGGTGTCGTGGTATGTTTGGCTGCCTTTCTCATCTTGTTTGTACCTGGGAAAATTGTTCACCATATGATTGCATTTAGTTAGCACAAATCTAGGTAGCTTCATGCTCAGATGCATACCCTGATGCAGAACCCATCGCTTCTCCACAGGTTTCATATGGCAATGCCCCACCCAGCCAGCTCAATTGCAACTCTTGTATGTTGAGACCTATTCCAGGAACCATCCACTGACATAAAGCAGGACTCTCTTTAACATAAAGTGTCTAAACAGTTTGATGTTCACATTTGCCTTTTATTCATCTTCCCAGGCTGCCAATCCAAAGCTCTTGGGTCTTGTGTCTGAAACTCCATAGAAATGTAGATCTCCGAGATTCACAAAAGTTGTCCCACCCCTGTAATGTGTTCTTACAGTACTTGTGTTAGAGCCCCTTTCCCTGAAACCATCTCCCCATTAGAATAAGATTTTATCTAAGTCTATTTGCATTTATTCAGAATCAGAGACAGCTCTGAAACCAGACCCTATTTAAACACAGAAATAAGAATAGTTGTAGATTAATCAAATGTTGGGAAACTTTAAAACAACTTATATTTATCTTCTGTATTTCCTTTTTTCCAGATCTGCGGTTTCCTTCTGGTTGGCTGTCCTGCGTGGGTGCCAAGTTCTACACATGATTTAATGAATAAGAAGGTCAGATGTCAGCTTGACTATTTGCAGACTTGCGATCTTTGCTATTAATTGTCCTTTTTTAGCATTATGGGAATTATCTCCTAATGTGTAGTGTTGCTGCTGTTGTATTTAATATAGTTTTGAACTCTATAGGTATTCAGAAGAAATATAAAGCATTAAGTGAACTAAAAGTATAACAGAAAAGTAATGCTACTAATTCACTCGAGGCAGTGAGAGAAAAGAGCCTATTTTCACTTGTTATGCCAGAAAACTGTGCTTGGTGAAGATCCAACAGTCCTCTCCCATGTGTCTTTTCCTTGAGTGCTATAAAAAGCCATGAGAATTAGATAACCCATTGGTTACAGCCAGTCAGACAGGGTACAGGTACAAGCACCTGTGTGGTAAAGATTCACTTTCTTTACTGGCAAGTCTTCTGAATTCTCCTTTCAGTCCTGAGGCATGTGGTCATATCAAGCACCCATTCAGATCACTGGGTTATAATTTAAGATCCAGTTTGTTTACATTATTATAACAACACAGTTTCAGTTTGTCTATGCATATAATGTTGTGTCAGAACTTTCCTTTCTAGGTTTATTATTTTTAGCAGTTTAAAAACTAACCATGGAAAAATGGCTTTCTGGCGATAAGATGACATTCAGGCTTGGCCAGGGTCTGGCAGTCTATAGAAACGCTCACTGCTGTGGGAGCCGGGCCTTTTGAATGCTGTCTTTGTGCCTCTTCTTGCCCATGGCCTCTGGCCTATTGTCTAGGCGCCTGGGTTGGGGTGGTGCTATCTGATTGTAACCAGTACTAGTATTACAGCACTCAGTGCCCAGGCCCTCCCTTGGGGCCCACTGTCTGGCTGCCTCTGTCTCCCAGCCCTCCCTAGAGAGGACCAGCCATAGAGAGTTCTCATATCAGAAAACACTATTGGTAATTTATAGAATGTTCAAGAAAAAAAGATCACTAAGAATCTTCAAGACCTACAGTTTTCTAACTTTTTTTCATCTTTACAAATAGCTTTCTCCTTTTCCCAATTGAAATCTTTCAGTGGCCCCCAATCTGTAAAGCATGGAAAAGGACAGCTGTTCTGCTTAAAGACAAGAAGGCTCCTGCAACCCCAGTGTTCAGCCTCTTCTTCACCCCACCGCAATCTAGGTGACCTCAGAGGTCCTCCATTCCCACCAGGAAACCAGGGGCACCTCCAAATACTTGCACACTCTTTTTGCAGGGCAGTCTCCTCAACTTACAGATAAGGAAACTAAGAAGAGATTTCTATAGAAGCTCAAAACCTGAGGCATTAGACACGAAAGAGTGCACCCTGTATTAATTCATTTCATATAGTTCTAGAAAAAGGAATAACTAATCCGTGGTGATAAGAATCAAGATAGTGATTACCTTGGGGAGAAGAGAGGATTGGCTGGCAAGGGGCATGAGGGAATTTTCTGGAGTGATGAAAATGTATATAGAAGTGTGGGCGACCTGCCATTTATTAAAACTCACCTTTGCATTTTACTTTATATAAATTGTACTTCCATGAAAAAATAAAAACAAAGAGGAAAATAAAGAAAAAATAAATTAGGCATTTAGTGAATGAAAATACTGTAGCCAGATATTTGAGTTTGATCAATTTCCTTAAAGCTATGTGGGCTGTTTATTGAATCCAGTCTAAGGTCATTATGCAGAGAGCTTCTGAAGATTTAAAATCATGCTGCTCTTCTAATATTTTTTGTTCAATAATCACCAAATCCAGAGGAAAAAAAAAAAAGCTCTCAAGGAATTCCAAAAAATGAAACCTGTAATGTGGCTAAGGTGTGATACCTGGGAGTTCTGGGAGTAGAGATCCAGAGGGCAATATTTGATTCCACTGACCACAGAGGCCAAGAATCATTGCACTCCCAGTATGTAGCTCCCAGGAGGCCTAGAGAGGCACCATATTCCAGATGGAGGTCCTCTGAGCTTGCAGGGCTCTAAGAAGCCCCTTAAAAGTCTCTAGCTCACCCACCCGAGATGCAGCTGGACTTTTATCTGTTTAGGTGTTGGGCTTCTCTATCCATTTCCCTGTATATAAAGAATTCCGTAAGTGAGAAACATGTGACAAACATTACACATATTGTATACCCATTCTTAATGAGCCAGACAACATGGAATTCTACTCTTTTAACTATGCTGGACTTTTGCCTCCTAAGATTATACAGAAAGACGTGGTCCAGTTCTGGCACATTCAGGATCATTCTGCAGGGTCATACTGATCTGAACTGACGCCAAGAGTTACAGATAGTCTTAGCCTCAGCCACTCCCCCAAAAGAAATATCCCTTCTGAGCCTCTTTCCAGAATTTTGATGCAATCAGGAATATTGTGAGAAAGAGGAAAGATCAAAATAAGCTTGGGGCCCTCTGGAGGCGCTGAGCATGTAAGTGGCTATCGCTGGCTTTCCATCCAAGACCGTATTGCTCATTGCCTAGGGAAATGAGATGCCATAGTGAGGCCCCATCCTGTGAGGGTCCCAAAGATGTCTTTCTTTAATTTGAGGCTGCATGTTGTTCAGTAATCTCTACTTCACTGATATAAACCTCATTTCTGTCATGCATTACTTTAACATGCAACTGTTAACAATACTCATCAAATTCAAATTCTTCATAATTTTTTAATCCTTTGCTTCTACTCATCTGACTGCTTTTTAAATGCCCTATAAAATACAGACTTCTCATGTATCTTACCAGAGTGGAACTTCTTGTGGCTGAGGTTGAGAGACAGGCCTTTTGTGGTACCTGTGAAACAGGCTGCTTGCAAATTCGGTCTTTTTGATTTCAGAGGGTATCAAGAACTATCAGATGATGGGCCCTCTACCTGTGTTTTCGCAGTAGGGCATTTTGGCCCTCTAAAAAGCACTTTCCTTGCCCTGAAATGCTTTAAAACAACTTTATTTAAATTTTGCTATTGTGTGTTGTAGAAGTCAGCTAGTAGGAAGGTAATTATTGTGGCAGAAATACAGCTAAAGACATAGGCTAGGGCAGATGGGACCCAGGGGCCAATTCTGCATTTTAGAGCCTCCAGAGTGAAATGGGGCTGGGAAGAGCAAGGAAAATGTTTTCGGAAAGGAAATGATGACAGCATTAGGAAATGGCAATAAAGAGTCATGTGGAGCTGGAGAAGGAAGGATTTGAAGATGCTCAAATGTTCCAGCCTTTGAGGCTGTATTTTTTTTCTTCAGAAAGGACAAAATGTCTACCACTTGAGTGATTTCCCAACAAAGGGCCAAAGCCTATATCACTCACAACACAGATCCACGGTAACACAAATTCAGTTCACTAAGGAAGCTATGGTAAAACTGAATCAGCCATGAAAAAGAACACTTTAAATAACCAGGACATTTTTTTAACCCACGCACACTGTGCTTTGCCTGCACATGCACACAAATTTCCTGATCAAACCAAATTTAATTTAGCAAGAGATTTTTCTCCAACCAGTTTAGTTTAATGTGCATGAGAGCAGAAATGAAGTTATACAGTATAAGAGTTTGAGCAGAATTTGCTTTTTTGCAATTCTGTTTGAAAGGACCTATTTCAAGTTATTAAGAGTCAATTTAACCAAATGGAAAATATCAAGATGTAAGTCATAGTCTTCTCTATTGCAAGGACTTTGGGCAAGTGATTCTCCTAGAGCTGAAGTTCTAGAAATTTATTTCTTTATTTTCTCTCTCTTGCTTTCTTTCTTCCTTGATCAAGTAAATGATGTAACGTATGTAGTCAGATTCCAGTTATTCATGAGAATGGGCGTGAGAGTAAAATGTCAATCATTAAAGTCCAATTTATTGACATTTTTTCCACTTTTTTAAAAACAGTATGCTGAACATTTTCATCCACCAAACTGCTTGTAAGAGCTGTTCACAATTTAGAAAATATATCTGGGTTTGATTTTTATCTCCTTTTTCTTTCCCCAAATGTTTTCCCTATTGGTGCTATTGAGCTATTAATTTAAAAGCAGGCTGATAAAAAGTTACAAACACCCTAATGTGCATATTATTTTTATTCTGTTTGTAGACAAAGAAATCTAGGGTAAAATGGTTAGGAGCAATGCCTAAAGACTTCACTGTCACAGTGGCAGGGCTGGGCTTTAACTCAGATCGTTCTATCTGCAAGCTCCTGTTCTTTGGAAGAGAAGTAATAGATCAAAGTATACCAACATAATACTTGGCCAAATTGGAGAAATAGCTAAATTTGTGAAGAGATCAAAGTGTTATTTTGGACCTGCCCATTGTGAAAACCATAAAAAACAGTGATTAAACAAACAAAGGTTTACCTTTTTCTCCAAAGCAGAGGGTGTGGTTCTATGGTCAGCAGGGACTCAGGTACCTTCTATCATTCTGCATTGCTATTCTTAGCATATGAGTTTATCCTCAAGAGTTCCTCTTGGTTGAAGATAACTGCTGGGGTGCAATCCTTCACATATAAATGCTAGACAACGGCAGCAATGGGGGCGGGGTAGTAAAAGGCACCCATTTCTGGCTGTGTTTTTTCTCTTTAGGGGGTCTTATCAGAATGCCCATCAAACAACTTGTATCTACAATCTCATCTGCAGACTCTTAGTTGCAAAGGAAGTGGGAAGATGTGGCTGGGTACCTTGCCACCCAGAATAAAAGTGGAATTTGTATGTGAGGGAACATGTGGAGACACGACACCTAGCAGACTCGGTCACAATTAGGCAGCTAGAGGAGACCCTTCAAGTATGGAGAGCAGTGGTCAAGGTGGGGCTTTCAAGGGACTGATCTTGTAGCCAAGTGTATGATGGATACAAAGGGTAGTGATGAAAGGTAGTTTTGAGTACTGTGATTTGTGGTGATAAGCTAGGTATTAGTGAGATGGCATCAGGGATGGGAGATAATAGATGCATATGATCAAATTTGTAGAGTGAATTGACCAAGGAGAATGTGTTTATTAGTTAGCTGCTATCCAAAACTGTGAACTGTGTTTAAACACACACACACATACCACACACATGGAGGTATGTGCATGTATATAAACACACTATATATGTGTATCTATATTCATACATAAAACAAAAACAACAATGTAAAACTTTTCTAGGGCTCCATACCACCAATACTAATGATTTCAAACTTTAGTGTCCCTAAGAATTACCTGGAAAAATGAGGCTAAATTACAGGCTTTGAAAGAGAATGTGAGAAAGAGAAATTGTAAAGATGACTAGGAAGTCATGATAAGAAGCCAAGCTGGAGAAAGTAAAAAAGCTAGGATGGGGGAGGAGCCAGTTGTTAAGTTTTTGTTCTCCCTTTTTTCTTCCCTTCTTCCCTTCCTCCATCCCTCTCTCTTATTCCCTTCTTCCCTGCTCTCTCCCCTTCTTTTCTCTTTCTTTTTGTCTTTAATTGCTTAAATTTAGGAGGAGTAGACTTGTGAGTTTGGTAATCATATTTTCATAAACTTTTCATTATAGGCTCCCAAATAAGAAAGAAATTAACAGTCAAGTCATCATAACTCCCTTTTGTTAAGCCATAAGACAGCAGGTAATGCCATTTTACAGATGACAAAATCAAGACTCATCTATGGTCTTGACAGTTGGAGCCAGACTCCCCAGCATAGCTCTTTTGGAACTACCTATATCCACGGTACATGATGCACTGGCAGGTGCACACATCCCTTGTGTGTGTAATCCACACAAAAATGACCAAGTTTGTGAGTACAACTTTCTTGGTACAATGTGTTTGACACCCTTAGTTTCAAGGCAAAAATTACTTTTCATTTTAGCTTTTGTCAGCAACCGTTAAATAAGTGTAACTTGGTTTTCTCATTTTAACCCTCTCTGATTGCATTTTGTAAAGCTGATGTGAGCCCTGTTTTTTCCCACCAAATTCTAGAGAGGGGCAGGTTTGGTTGGCACTGGCTGCTGGCTACTCCAGGTGTCTTCCCATATAGCTTGCTGGGGCAAGTGTTGTGATTTCTGCTCTGACATCCTGGACAAAGTCTCTCATTAATGAGTAGATGCCTACCTACTTACGTAGTCAAAGTCTAAAAGCATGCATGGGAAAAAACACACACCAACTGTAAAACAGTGGTTAGCTTGGTGAGAGATGAGAGGGAGGGAAGAGAAGGAGATGGGTTGGTAGCGTTTTGCTATTTTATTTCTTATAGGGTGATGGATCAAATATCACAAATCTGAACAGCAGGTACATGGGTGTCTGTAATATTGTTTTATATACGTTGAATGTGTGAACTGCCTTATAACTTAAACTTTTTTAATAAATTAAGTAAATGTCTTTCTTATAGGCAAAGTGATTTGAGCCTTTGAAATGAAACCTTTCCTTTTAGTTTCGAGCAGTCTACGATAGTGTTTCTCAAAGTAAAGCATGCATTAGAATCATCAGAGGGTTTGTTAAAACAGTATCTTGGGTTCCATTGCCAGAGTCTCTGATTCAGTAGGTCTGGAGTTGGACCTGGGAATCTGCATTTTAACAAGATCTCCAGTGATGCATGTTGCTTATCCAGAGACCACACTTTGAGAACCACTGGTCCGGAAGAATTTTTCATCAAGAAAACTAGAGTTGTGTTGATTGCTCACTTTTTCATTCATTAAACAAGTATCTGTTATATAAATGTGTCTATTCTAGCACTTAAACTGGGCCAAGTATTGCACATGAATGTATAAAAATTATCTATGGTGGAAAGGATACGTGACTGTTCAATACAATTGTGCAGGTTGGACACTGTAAATGCTGCCCATTGGAGTCCTATAGTTTAGCCAGATGTGACAGTCAAGACTGTCACAAAGAAACAAAGCAACATGTGCACAACAGTGTAATACATGCTATGATATAAATATGCATGATGTTCTTTGAGAGATGAACAGAACCATGAAACCCAAAAATGAATTGGGGATATGGAGTCAGGCAAGGGTTCCTAGAGGATAGGACACCTCAGTTGAGTCTACACAGGTGAAGAGAAGTTATCTGGCCAGCAGTAAAGGTATAGGAGGACAGGCAGGGGAAGTAGAATATACAAAGATATGAAATGTAGTTTGTAAGAAGGGTTTGGACATTTGGAGTTTGAGGTATTTACAGAACGTTCATGTGGAGGCATCAGATGCTCACGGATATATCCTGGGCTGCAGACTTCAGTTTGGATAATACCTAGGTATTAATCACTTGTATTTATATATTATTATAAATAACACTGCAGTAAATATACTTATATATATATTTTGTCTTAATTTCTGATTATTTCCATAAGAGGCATTTCTAAAATAAAGGCTATTGATAAATGTAGTAAAATTATTTTACAAGATGTTGTCTCATTTTTAGGCTTCCATTAGCATTGTAGAAGAATGTCTGCCTCCCTACGACCTTGCCAACCTTATTTAATCTTCACAAACTAGATAACCCAATAGCGAGGCTGCTTTAATGTGTACTTTACTGATTATTTGTAACGTTGGACATTTTTCACTTTTTGTTGACCTTTATTCAAGGTTTATTTATGTCATGTGCCTATTTTCTATAGGATATTGATTTTTTAAAAGAATTTTTAAGAACTCTTTTTTTCTTTATGAAAGATACTATCTCTTTGTCTGTCTCATGCATTGCAAATGTGTTGTTCTAATTTCTCATTTACCTTTGCTGTAACAGTAGATAGCTGTTCCCTCTGCCTGGAACACTCTCAGGTGTCCCACCAATATGCCTAGTGTGCTCACTCCCTCAGCTGTTGCAAATCTTAATTTGAATTTTATCCTTTCATTGAGGTTCACTCTAGTTGCTACTTCAAATCCCCAACAAGGACAGCTCTTGACAGTTCTGATCCCATAGCATCTTTCACCTTTTCACATAAAACATCGTTTATTTATTTTGTTGTTAGTTTCCATCCATTAAAATGTAAGCTCCTTAATAACAACGACATGGGAACCTTTCTCTGTTTTATTTGCAGGTATATCCCAAGTACCTAGAATTGTGCTTTGGCTCATAGTAGATGCTTAGTATCTATCTGTTAAGTGACTATTAATTGGTTTTATATGGTCATTTATTGTTCTAGTGTTTCAAATTTTAATCCATTTAAATACATCCTTTAGGATCTGATTCAAATGTCTGGTTATTCCATTGTCTACTGATGAATGTTTTAAACTCTTACCATTAGGATTTTCCAACACTCTTAGAAACTCTTATAGCAACTCTTTGATTGAATTAGAAACAAAATTCAGATTTCTTACTTCCTAAATATATCCCTTAGAAGTGGGAGAATGAGGGTGGGGGTGGTCCCTGAACATTTACTTGGATGAACAAAATAGTTCATCAAAAAATGTTTGTCTCTTTCACAAAATCGTCTAATTACCTACTTTATTCTAAACACAAGTTTTTGTAGTTGTTCATTCCTATGTTACGCTGACTTATTTTATGAACACTCTCAATGGCAACCATATAAGAAGTCCATGTTAAAGATTGGACAGCTTCAGCCGGGCGCAGTGGCTCACGCCTGTAATCCCAGCATTTTGGGAGACCAAGGTGGGCAGATCACATGTCAGCAGTTAGAGACCAGCCTGGCCAATATGGTGAAACCCCGTCTCTACTAAAAATACAAAAATAGGCTGCGTGTGGTGATGGGCACTTGTAATCCCAGCTACTTGGGAGGCTGAGGCAGGAGAATCGCTTGAACCTGGGAGGCTGAGACAGAGCAAGACTTCATCTCAAAAAAATAAAAAGAAAAAGAAAGTTGTAACTAACTGTGGTGGGGGGCCGTGGGGGAAATCAGGATGCGTATTCACAAAAAGGTGAACAATCATTCTAGTTATTCATTATTATTTATGTTTTGGCAACTCCAAATGAATGGGGCAGATATCACATATTCAAGATATTAATAAGAGGAAAAGATGATGGTGGATTGCAGTGATCTATGAATCCTTTACTGAGGGCATTAGAATTTGTATCAAGCCTAGAAGAATAAGTGGAATTTGACTTTTATTAGAGAGGAGAAAGGGAGAGAGAGGGCTATCAGTCCTAAAACCTATTTTCAACACTTAGCAGTTTTTGTTCTCATGTTGTTGTTTTCATTATTGAAGGCAATGGGTATTATCATATCTAGACTATTGCTATAGTATGATTTATTACATGTTGGAATATTTTTTATTTCTACTTCAAACATTTGGCACACTAACACTCTTTACACTTTTGAAATTGAGGTTAATTAGTGAGGGAAAACAAGCATGGACTATTGTATTTAGACCAATCATCAAAGACAACAGCAAGTGTTCTCCTTGCTATTTGTTTGTTTGTTTTTTGTTTGTTTGTTTGTTTTGAGACAGAGTCTCTCTGTCACCCAGGCTGGAGTGCAGTGGAGTAAACGCAATTCACTGCAACGTCTGCTTCCTGGGTTCGAGCGATTTTCCTGCCTCAGTTTCCTGAGTAGCTGAGATTACAGGCATGTGCCACCATACCTGGCTAATTTTTGTATTTTTAATAGAGGTGGGGTTTTGCCATGTTGGCCAGGCTGGTCTCGAACTCCTGACCTTAGGTGATCCACTCACCTCAGCCTTCCAAAGTGCTGGGACTACAGGCATAAGCCACTGCACCCAGCCTTTCCTTGCTCTTTTAAAACCATTTGCAATTAATTGAGAGTGAACCAACTACTTTCTTTCAGTGCTGTTTTTCTTCCTTTGAGAGGAAGCATTTAATATGACAGGCATCATGCCAACCATTAGTTATCAATGTTAACAGGATCTGAAGCAGCAGTGATGAACTACCTATCTCACCTAATCTAGAGACCACCCTGTAGTAATAAGCTTAATCTTTTCCCCCCAGCAAATCTTTCATGAGAGTGATTAGTAAATAACAAACTCATCTGATAGACTACATATTTGACTTCGTTCTCTTCTGCTGCTGCTTCTTATTGTGTGTAAAAGGATAAAAGACAGACAGCCAAAAGCATGAAGCAGAAATTTAATCCACAGTCTGAAGAGATAGACCCTGACTATACAGGAGCATGCTGAAATTCTCAATTTTATTCATTTTATTTTAATGTTTCCATTTAATCCAATATTCTATCATACATATTTTACATTTCTTATTTAATCTTAAATAGTATAATACATCGTTTTCAGCAAGATAGATACAGCATTGAATCTGCTTATTGTGAGGGTATTTACCTACTCGATTTTCTGGCAATCGGGAATAAGAAACAAAGATTTGAGCAGATCCCATTTTGCAACCAACAGATTACACGGACCTTTAGTGTACTCATTTAAGCTTGGCCTTGGTTCATTTACATCTTGGATCTGTGGACTACAATTATGGCCATGTTACTAAATGATTTATGTTTTTATTTAATATGTTGTTCTTGAAAAGTAACTATTTTCTCTATTAAAATTCAAAGAGAGTAGAAGTTGAAGGTAAAAAGTTGATGTGTATGCAGTTTTCTGTATCTATATTATATTTCAGAATAAAAATGAGGTTAGAACAAATAAAGTGACTGTAACAGGATGGGCAAATGACATCTAGTAACAACTAGCAACACGATTTCTCTAAGGAAGGGAGCTGTTTATTTGGAAAAAAAAAATGCCTTGGTCAGGGTGCTGGAGGTAAAAAGATAAATCTCCAAGGGAGCTGGGTGAGAGTGGAACTGTTCTGCTGTAGACAAAGGGGGGTTTTGGCAATTACTCTAAAGAAGAGAAGGAGAAAGATAGAATGAATGGGTGGATGAATGGATGTAAATGAATGAATGGGCAAACTGGACAAAGCATCATAGAGAAGACAGGAGGCTTTAAAGTTAAAAAAGTGACTCCTTTCTAAGACCTCTCAAGTCCTCAATAAAGAAACTGAAATGTGTGATATGTCATCCTAGTAGATCTGCTATAGAAATGACCTACCTGTGAGTCAGTTGAAACTGAGGGAAGCATGGAGTGAGACTTGAGGCAGGTCAGGTGCCCACAGGGGTGGTATCCAAGGTGGCTAGGGGGACTGTAGAAAAAATTCACATGGGTGTTCAAAGCAAGGTGGAAGCTGGAGGAGGAGATCTTTTATTAACAGGTGTAGCACTTTATGGTGGTTTAGAACAGTGCTGCTTATGTTTTAATCCTGTTATATATTTGAAAGAACTATTACATAGTAAGTTTGATCCCTGATTGCTTTATTTCAAGTTACTGAAATGGTTTGGGGATTGACTCCCATACTTAATTTCTAAATCCCCCTATTTAGATAAATGTCTACAACTGGTATTATGACTTCTGGAGAATTCTAGAGGAGGTCCTGGGGAGAATCCTCATCTGCTTATGCCAACTATTGGTGTTTCTGGTCACACAGAATTATAGAATCATAGACATGAAAAGTTTCTTAGAGATTATCCTTTGCTGCTCTAAGTATGATTTGTGGCTAGAAGCATTGGCCCCACCAGGGAGCTGGTTAGGAACGCAGAATCTCAGGGCTCACTCCAGATCTAATGAATCAGAATCTGTACTTTAACAAGATCCCAGGTGATTTTTATGCACAGTAAAATTGGAGAAGGCTGAACCAACACGCAATGCTCTTGTACTCCACATAGCTAGATGCATTGTATGATGGTTGTTGCTCCCTAAGAATATTCGAAAAAGAACAGAGCCAGTAACAGCTCCTGTCTTGCTTGGCTTGGGGAGCAGTTGTCATTTTAAAGGGTAGAAATGCTGCTCCCAGAAAGTGAAGAGAGAATAGGATCCAAAAAAAAAAAATGGGTAGGAAATGTGGTTTCCTGGGGCCTGAGTTAGTTAGAACAAGTCGGGTAATTGAGGAAAACATGATAGTAACTTTATCTGTGGGCCACATAAAGCTCATCTGAATGACATCACTTTATGGAAAGCCTAAACACCAGTAGGCCTTCTTTTAAAGATTTTTGAGGAAGAGAAAGTGGAGTGAATGGGAAACAGGTGGGCATGAATGTAATGCTCATAAGAAAAATGCTCTTATGGTCAAATTCACTCACAAGTTCTGGGTCTATACCAATCTGGGACTGACGCATTTATTAGCACCCAAACCGTGTTTGTGTTACAAAAGGTGGCAGGATATTAGGTAGGACAGATGGAGCTAAAGTCTTTGATCTTTTCTGTGAAAGATTAGATGCAGGACCATGTGATAAAATGAATATGAGACTATTCCCATATATGGCTCAGCTATAGAAAATACAAGCTTCTGTAACAAGAAATGACTTTCAGTAGAAGGATCTAGATGAGCCATAACCTTGATAATAACAATGGAAAAGAAAACAATTCACAGTAATATTCCTTTGCACCTGAGCAACTATACATTGAAGCAATCAGATTTCAGTTCAGAAAGGAAATGCTGAAGAGAGATTATGATGCCCCAAGATGTGCAGACCCAGAAAGGAAAGCTGCTCTCTAGGCAAAGAAAGGAGCTTCAGAAGTTCCTCTAAAAGACTTAGACACTTTAATTACCCTAGTGAGGGGCCATAAAGCAGAGAGGGGAAGTGGGCCTGGCCCAAAGCAAATACAATACACTCTTTGTTATCTGGTGGATATAGAGTATATTAACCAAAAAAATGATACTTAAACCATTTACCTACTTTTCCCAGGAACTTTAAAACAATTACTGTTTTCTACCTTCATTTGAATCTACGAAAACTGTAGTTTTAATTTGAAAGAATAAAACAGGTTAAGCTTCTACTACTGGTTTATTTTCCCAGCTAAGTGATTAAGGGGACAAAGTGAAATGTATACCTATCATTGTTTCTCTCCAAATCAATATTTTATAAAAGTTCATTTTTTATCCAAATTTATCTCTAGTTTCTTACATTATAATCATGCCTTTAAATATATTTATAATTCTAATTTCTCCTGGACTTCTGAGATTATCTTATTTTTCTTGGCCTGAAATTAACTTATTTTTCTTGGCTTTATACTATAACTCAGTACTGTCCACTGAATATATAAAGTGAGCCACAAATCCAACTCACATATATAATTTTAAATTTCCTAGTAACCACATTAAAAAATAAAACAGGTGAAATTTATTTTAATACCACATTTTCTAACTCAATATACAAAATAGTATTCCAACAAGTAGCCAGTAGAAAAATTATTAATGAGATATTCTACATTCTCTTTTTCATGCTAAGTCTTCAAAATCTAGTGTGTATCTTACACTTCAGCACATTTCATTTGAGCTAGTAGCTATGTGTGGCTGATGGCTAGTGGCTACCATATTGAACAGCACAGCATTGATTCCAGGGCAATCACTCCTAATATTTTGGATTCAGGTTTCTTTAGGGGGACCTTATGAAAACTGTGGACCCTGCTCCCAGAAAAAAAATTATATTAGCATATAATCCCCCATGAATTTTCAAGGAATTTATGAAATCTTAGAAGCCCATCTTGGACCCTCCTGAAGTAAAATTATCCTAAACTTCCATAATTTCATCACCAGTCTCACATTTTTTTATAGTTGACCTTTTGGATTTACATAAATTATTTTAAAAGGAAGCTACTATTTCTATAAATCAAAAAGGTGTCATTTATCAAAAGCAAAAGGTAACTATAAAAAATTACTATTATTATTTTAAAAATTCATAAACCTACCCCCTAAACTTATCTTTCATATCACTCTTCGGGATGCAATGCCTAGGGATCTGGAAACCAGAGGAAGAGTCCCTGCTCTCAAGCTTCCTCTGAATGGATGCAGGAATGAAATGGAGTCTTCAGGGATGCACTGTTAGGTCATTATAGTAACACAACCAGTTGCATTATTTAAACCTGCACAGTGAGATGGAGATTGGGGGTGTAAAACTGGGCAAAGTCATTCACTTTGATAAGGTTCATGGATTTTAGAATTATTTATTTTCTTCTGCTGATTTTTCTTCCCTGGCTCTGTTTGCAAGAAGATACATCTGAAACTGTCCTCTCGGGGGAAAGGATGGGTAAGAGAAAGAGACCTGGGTGGTGGCTTAGATGAGCTCTGCTCCAGGCCTTAAAGAGATGGCTCTTTCTCTCATCTTCTCTGCAAGCTTCCTCCTTTCACAGTCTAATTGGTGAGACCCAATGGACAGAGGAGAAAGGATATAAGTGCTTGGCCACTTGACCTTCCTGCCACATAGGCCTCAAGTCCAAGATTGAAAATGCAAATGCCAGCAAAGGTTGGGTGGGTAAGTTCAATGAGTCACTTCTGAAGGGACTGGAAATTTGGACCTTTGAGCAAAGTCCTCCCCCTTTTTTGTCAAATGTTGACTAATTTGTTATTAATATTATATTTGACATTAGATAGTTACACTTGGTATTTAATACTAGAAACACCAACCAGAAGACTGACCGTAGATTGTAATTCAGGCTGAATCAGGCCATCAGGATGCCAATTAAGTCTTCTGCCAAAACATCAGTGCTGGTTCTCAACTCAAACATGTTCATGTGTTTTGTTGGTATCACAGTGAGGGGAGGGCTGGGATGCTGCTGGCCTTTAAGACATTCAGTATAAGGACAGTCCTGCACCCAAAGATTTGTCCTGCCCCAAATGCCATAATGTCCTTGTTGAGAAACACTGAAATAGTAAAAGAAATTCTGCAGGTCCCCATGTGATAATATGGTCCAACTCTCATTAGGAGCCAAGGCCCTGTTTGGTAAAGAGAAGACAATACATTTTTCTGGAGCATCTCTTTCCTTTTGATTGGACAGGCATGGCAGACATAGCAGGCTTCAAATATTTGAGGTTTCTGATCATCTTTAGTTCATCTCACGTTTCTGCAGTTTGTTTTTTCTCTCTCTGTCTTCTGGTTTTAGTAAGCTTACACTCCTGAGAGAGTTTTAACATTATTCCTTTATGAAATGACTTTCAAAAAGTGACACCCAAAGCAATGACTTGACTGAAAGTATATGACTGAGAAAGGCCCCTGTTGCTAGACTCCCATAATAGAAAGTAGAGCTGAGATGTCCACTCATTCCCAAAAGGGAGTTATGCTACAGGTGTGACCTCCACAGCAGTGGACGTCCTTGCCGTGGGTTATTTGAAAACACTGAGTTTGCCATGATGCTGCATTCCACATCCATGCCAGTTCCACTGCAATATGTGCCAGCTTTTATTCAGTGAAGACCTTTTTCCCTGAACAAACGAGGGTGTATATGACCCATTCTCTGAGTTTTAGTTGAGTGACGGGGTATTTCATCCCTTCTCATCTAGGTGATCTGTCCATCTATTTTATGAAAACTTTTTAGTACACTATAACACACATATGCTAAAGCATATAAGGCTCCATGAGTTTTTTATATAGTTGCATACCCATGTAACTTACACTTAGAAAGACATACAAAACATTTCCAGCAACACTGAAGGTTGCCCATGCCCCTCCCTGACACTACCTGCCCCATACCAGGATTACCACTTTTCTGACTTTCATCACCATTGATTAATGTTTTTATCTGCTCTTGAACTTCTTATATATATTACATAATATACACTCTTTTGAATTTGACATTTTTTGCTCAATATAACATTTGTGAGATTCATACCTGTTGTTACATATGTCAGTATTTTATTCTTTTTTTATTGCAGAGTAGTATCGATTACATGGGCATACCACAGTATGTTTATTCATTCTCTTGTGTAACAGAAAACTGTGTTGTTTCCAGTCTAGGGCTGTCTTTTGGTGGACATATGCATTTCTCTTGGATATAAACCTAGTGGAAGATTTGCTAGGCCATAGGGCAGATATTTGTTTAACTTTACTAGAGACTTTCAAACAGCTTTCCAAAGTGGTTTTAGAAATTTACATTGCCAACAGTGTAAGAGAGTTCAGTTGCTCCATATCTTCTACAATACTTGATAATGTTAGTCTTTTTAAATTTTAGTCGTTATAATGGGTATGTAATAGTCTCTCATTGTGGCTTTAATGTGCATACTCCTTTGCATTTTCACCTAAAGTAAATGAGTCATAAACATTGAAGTTTATCTAGAAGCTTTTAAATTCTTGGTTCAGGCTATGGCGTGTGCAATGGATTTTAGGAATTCCTAACCCTTTTAAGGAATCCTATTTCTCTTTCCTGAGAGAAGTGATGTCTAATTGTACAATCATCCCAGCTAGTCAGATGTGAAAATTCCTCAGCCACACCTCTAGTGTGGTATCTCCATGTCATGGCCTTGACAAGCAATGTGCAGAGGAAGACCCAACATTGCTACGATAGGCATTTGGCAATGCATTTACCTCTCCATACACAGGGAAGCCTGTTCAGTAATGTCCAGTGAGCATTTATTGAGCACATATTTTGTTCCAGGTATTGTGCTGGGCATTGAGAAAGCAACAGGGAAATAGACACAGTCCGTCTTTCTTTTGAAAGACTCACTGTCTAGTGAGAGAGTTAGAAAGTGAACATACACTTGTCATGAAGTATTATAAATGCTTTGCAAAAGTGTATGTATTTTCAGGGGGCTTGGAAGCCCATAGCAAAGGTCCCTGGGGAAAGCAAGAAAAAGTCTTCCCAAAAAAAGTGGTCACTGGAGTGAGTGTTACAAAGATGGGAAGGGCATCCCAGGCAAGGCATCTACCAAGCAAAGGTGTGGAAGTGAACTTCTGCACGGGTTTCTCAAAGATTGTTGGTACAGCTAGAGCATAAGGTAAGTGCAAGAGGCACTCACAAATGATACAGCCAGGATGTGTACAGGGCTGATCATGAAGGGTGTACTTAAGTGAAAATATATTTTGCAGAATTTCAACCCAGAGAATCTCCCTTTTTGGTTTACCTGCTAACAAAAAGAATCAAGGCTTCCTTTTGACTGTCTCTGGACACTGAATTTTGGCTTCTACTCACCTTTTGAAGCTAAATTGCATGAAGTTAGGCTTCTTTGTTCTTCTTTTTGCTTTTTGCTTTACTTTCCTTCTTTCCTTTCCTTCCTTCTTTCTCTCTTTCTCTTTCTCTCTCTCTCTCTCTCTCTCTCTCTCTCTCTCTCTCTTTCTTTCTTTATTTCTTTCTTGAGACAGGGTGGAGTACAGTGATGCCATCATAGCTCACTGCAGCCCCAACTTCCTGAAGATCAGGTGATTCTCCCAGCTCAGTCTTCCAAGTAGCAGATACTCCAGGCACACACCACCATACCCAGATAATTTTTTGTATTTTTAGTAGAGATGGGGTTTCGCCATGTTTCCTAGGCTGGGCTTAAGCAATCTGCCCACCTTGGCCTCCCAAAGTGCTGGAATTACAGGCATGAGCCACTGCACCTGGCTGAAGTTAGACTTCTTGCTATCTCTTTTTGTGGATATAGACATATTTTCTATTTAACAGTCTAGAACCAGTGTGTGTTTTCCCATAGATGATAGTCTAAGAATTGAATTGTAGTTTGTTAACTAGGTTTTTGTTTTGTTTGTTTGTTTTGTTTTGTATGCCTTCCAGACCCAATACCCTAGCCAGTGCAATGGCTCTGAGTGTGACATAGGCCCACTTTTAGTTTTCTTATGGAATTGAGTAATATTCTTGGTGTTAGCATCTGTCCTTTTGATTGGAGGAGTAAGGCAGACACTTATGTTTCTAATAAAAAATCTGCTCATTGAAATCAAGCCAGTCCTAATGGTGTCAGGAACCTTCTGCCCTGAGCACAACAGAGGCATCATGGGGTATCAGAACTACCTCCATTTTATTTAACAAACATTCATGTAGCATGAACCTCTTTCCATTTTCTATGTGGTATTCCAGCTACATAGCAACTTACTTTCTTCTCACAAGCACCCTAGAGTTGGAGAGTTTCCACATACGAGGAAACTGAGGCACCAAGATATTAAATAACCTTCTCAAGACACAGGTGGAATTTGAACCCACACACTCATATCTGTAGACACCATACTATGCTGCTTCTTTTTGCTTGCAAAAGATCCAGGATAAATTCAAAGGAACAAAGTTCATTCAGCAAATCTTTGTTGAGCAGCTGCCTGGTGGGTGAGTCAGTGACATCTTTGCCCCAGAAGCTCTTAACCTATTTGGAGAGACAGATAGTAATAAATGTTTGTAATGCAATGTTAACCAGAGGAGAAAAGTTACTAACCTTGCCTGAGGAAGTTAGGGAAGGGCTTCAACCTGAAATCCTACGGGCTCAGTCTTTTATGGAAAGGAATGAACAGACAGGGCAGTTCTGAGCTGTGATAAGGCAGAGCTTGTTTGGGAGGTGTTGAGTGTGCTGTGGGGTGGAAGATGTTAAGGTGTGCTGTGGAGACTGAAGTTAGGAATAGGACTGGGGGAAGGTGGTACTTGGGGCTGGGTGTGGGAGTCTTGTATGTGAGGCTGAGGAGTAGGACAAGGCACTGAGGGTTGTTAAGTAGAGGAGAGAGTTCATAAACCACCTTCTGGAGAGACCCGGTGTGGATAACATTGCAATAATTTGAGAGAGGATGAAATTTTGCAGTGTAGGTAGGTTATTTAGAATCTAGGAGCATCCGGTGGATTGACGATGAAATGCAGAGTCTGAACTGTAGCATGTGGTGGGGGAGGAGGAACAAGGGTACAAGTAAGAGGGAGAGAAGGAAGAAGAAAGGAGGAGAGGGTGAGCACAATGTCTTCTGAAAGGAAAAAAGGAAGGGAGGAACCGAGGGAGAAAGGAAAAGAGAGAGATAAAAAGGAAGGAAAGGATGGAAAGAGGAGAGAAAATAATATGCCAATATGTTTTAAAAAAATCTTACGATGAAATGTTACTGGTATGATACTCCTATGATTCAGGCTTTTGGAAGTACGTGCTCAGCCAAATTTTGTTTTGGTGGTTCACCAGCAGTTATTTTCATGACTCTGTAGTAGCTCATTGAGATTACTTCCATCTAAAGATACTTTGTCAGGTTTATGTAAGACTTCATTTAGGGGGCATTGCCTTGGCATGCGGACAACTTCCAGGCCTTACACACCAGCAGAGACACGTTCTCTGAAGCATGCAACAAAGCATTTAAAATTCATAGCTGGGCACCTCAGGAGCAAATAAGAGCTGCCACATGGAGCACTTTCAGAATAATATTTTCCTAAAAAAAAACAGAAACACACAGAGATATTTGAAATTCATCCCCCCAGTTGTCAAGCCTGAATCATATGGCTTTGAACCCAAGGAACATTTAAACATATGAGGCTCATAAAACCTTACTTTAAGCCAAATTATCACTGCCCTCTGTGCCAGTTATAAGCAGCATAATTAGTGGAGTGAACTACTTCTCCTGCTCCTTGCAATTATTATTATCAGGCTGGGGTAAGTATATTGGAGTTGAGAGGGGAGTAAAGTTCTAATCATAGCAGGGTCTGTAGATGTGGATAAGGTAGCATGTCAGGTGTTAGCTGTCCAGGCAGCCTCCCAGCGCTACAGGAGTCTCATTTTACTAAGGGTTTAGGTTACCACAAGCTTTCCTCATCTTCCTGCTGCAATACTGGCTTCTGTAGCAGGCCGGGAGGCATGGTGTAGAATCCCGAGCCAGAGAGAGCAGCCTGGAGTAGTGAGCTGTTTGTCTGGATGTGTTATGTGGCTAAATCCATACAGGCATGACGCCAGCCAAATATCAGTCACCACGAGCATCTAAGGTGCATTTCAAGCACTTATAATTGGGATAGCTCAGCCATGTAAGTGCAGGACGTGGCTTTGGGTCCCAGGCAGTTTATTTGCTTAGAATGCCTTCATTCTATCTGACTTGGAAGTAGAAAATGAGAAGCTCATGCTGAGGATGTAGCGATGTCGGCAGATCCTGAAAGCCCAGAGGACAGCAGGGTAAGTGTCAAACCACCTGTGTGATGCTCTCTGTGTGAACACTGAAGGAGATTGTGTTGCAATTAATGTGTGGGTCAAGACGTGTCCATAGTCAGGGCATGGGCTTCCAATGGCCAACGTCTCTTAAAATTCTAATGTATCCTTGCCAAGGGTGGGATTACACAAACATCCTTGTTCAGTAATTCTCATGTATCCTGAATTGGAGTTAAAAGACAAAGAAAATCTAATTCCTAAATTTCAAGCTTTTCTGTTGGGGGTAGGCAGAGGAAGGAGGGTAATACGGTGATATAGATTATAATGCTGTGTTTTTTAAACTTTAAAAATTTTAAGGAGACTTGTAAAAGGAAAATAAATTACCTTCCTATTCTGAAATAAGACACTGAATGAATATATGAATACAAAATTGTAATCCATTCCTAGTGCCATCCTTTGAGAGACATTTCATTTCCTCGAGTACCATACTTGAGGGAACAACTGGGATATGTTCCAAAGAATGGCTCTGTAGAGGCTGAGGGTTTGGGGTGTTCCATGTTACAAAGAAAGGCTGAAAGAACTGGGAGTGTGCGCTCTGGAGAAGACTGCAGGAGTGACTGCAGCTGTTTTTAAGCATGATAAGGACTGATGCATGGAGCAAGGAAGACACTTGTCCTGTATTTCCCTTGGGAAAAGTATCCTTTTGGAAAAAGGGATAACAGATCCTTCTGACGGTCTGATTTTTAAAAAAGACCTCTCCTTAGAAAATACATTTATTATAAATGCTAGATTGCCACATAATAGCAGGGATCTCACGGGACCCTGTGAAACACATGTGAAGACCTCTTGTTCTAGATAATAGGACCAACAGTGAATAAAAATATCAGGATTTGGGTTGGTTTAAGGAAGAATTTACAAATAGTTTGGTTATTGCTGCAATGGAATTGGGCTTTTCCTAAGGTGATTCCCTCCCTCATCCCTAGAGTCTAAATGAATAATTGTGTAGAGAATACCTCGAGCTTTAGATTCCCCAAGACCGGGATTTGGATGCAGACGGTGCTTCTTCTAGCTGTGTGTCCTCGGACAAATCATTAAATCCTGCCAAATATCTGTGAAACGGAAATAAAATCTATCATGAGGTGATTGGGCTAGTTAAATGACAGCGGGTGTATAAAATGCCCATCTCAGTACTAGAGTAGATTATGAACAAAAATATACTTTTCTAAGTACTTCTCAAAGGTCATGAATTGAAAAGAACAAGAAAAAGCCTAATTCCTGCCTCTGCATACGTTCTTCATGATTATGTTCCCTTTTTACTGTTAAGAATATTATAGACAGCATTCTAGCTTTGTGTGGGAAGCTACAATAAATGTCTAACTCCAAATTTGCATCAGATTTATATTTCTGAAAAACTTTAAAAATGAACTGAAAGGTGATATTATGGTATCTTAAAGTTTTTTTTAAAAAAAAACTTTTGACCCAAAGTGTGAATGAATAGTGTCAAAAGGAAATGGGCTTGAAATATTTCAAAGTGTTTTCAATGAAGAGAAACTTATCCTCAATTTCTATTAATACAAGAGGAAATGAGGTTGCATTTTAAGGTAATAACTAATAATGGGAAAGAAAAGTAACTATATATCAAGTGAAAAGGGATAATACTAAATAATAATAGAGTATATAATAGACATTAAAGGCCTTTCTTTAAGATTCTAGAGAGGAACATATTTTTCCATGGCTTTTGGTAATGGGCTTTTTGAAATATTCAACTGAGATATGAACTGGAGGCTGTGAACATTTAGTCCCGTGGGTGGCAGAATATTCTTAGCAGCTTCCAGGATGTTTGCTGCATGGGAATTGTCTTTAATTCCCCAGGCAGCAAATTTGATAGAGCATGACATCCAAGGCATTGCTGGATGTGAAAGGGGGTCCCTCACCTTCAAGGAATGTGAGCCAGGGTGAGGAGTGCAGCATGTATTCCAGAAAAGATGAGTGGTACAGGCAGTGATTTCCCAAGTGGTTGAGAGGAAAGAGAGGAGCCGATGACAGCTTTCATGGAGGAAGTGAGGACTGAGCTGAGCCTTGAAAATTGGGAGTTGCTGTCTTCCCATCTCAGTAAATGGCAGCACCTTTCACCCAGGTATTTAATCCAAAAACCTAGAATCATACTTGCTTCCTTTTTCCCTCACCCCCAAATCCAAACTCTCAGCAACTCCTACCTCTTCTGCCTCCAAAATAGATCCTGAGTCTGCACACTCCCACCATCTCCATTTCTGTCCTCCTGGGTCAAGCCACCATCCTCCCTTTGAAATGTTTCAATGGTTTATTAGCTGGTCTTTCTCTTTAGACTTTTGGACCATCCTCCAACCCATTTTCCACAAAGAAGCCAGAGCGATGAAGTCACCACTGTGATTTAAACTCTTTAAAGGTTTTCCATCAGACTAAAAATAAAATCTTCGCTCCTCCGCATGGCCTACCAGGCCCTGTGTGAGGTGGCCCAGACTCACAGATCTCACCCCCTCTCCTTCTCCCCTTCACTCACCACGGCTGAGCCACGCTGGCTTCCTATGATTCTTTGATCTAGGTAGATGTACAATAGAGAAAAAAAGAATGTGAAAATTATTGAAGACTATAGGAGATCAGTTCTCAAAATTAGCAGGAGAGCTCAGTTTTATGTAATGATTCTGTCACACAAACGTAGGCATGTAAGCAGGAAGTATGGTTGGATTTAAAGGACCTCTGGGACGGATCCTTTTGTATCTCAAAATTTCTCTCTTCCACCAGCTTCAATTAAATTATTTTCCAGGATAATATACTTTATTAAATTCCCACCTGTGAGGAAGTATGGTCAGCATTTACGGTGCCAGGTACAAGAGCTATGATGATGAAAAAAATAAAACGAAAATAGACATGAGGACTCTATTTCTTGCTGCTTTTCAGACTACTGGGGACCCAGACAATTACCACAGAAGATAATTACAACGAGGAGTTTTACAAGGTGCCATGAGAACACGTGGGTGGGGCACCTACCTAACTCTGACTTGAGAGGTCAGAGAAAGCTTCCCAAGGGAAGGGCATTTTAGCTGAGAACTGAAATCGTGCGACGTAGGGCAGAAGGCAGGGGCAAGCATTCAAGTTTTCTTGGCAGGGGAAAGAGCACCTGCAAAAAGACAGTGTTAAGGGAGAACCTGACACTTCATGGAACCCAGAAAAGTTCAGGATGGTTGCAACACAGTGGCAAGATGGAGGAAGCGGATAGAAGAGGAGAAAGGTATGAGAAGTAATGGTAGCATGTGTGTACAAAGCTTTATAAGCCATTGCAACGTCTTTGGACCTATTAGTAGCAAATAAGGTTTTAAGCAGTGAGATTACATGATAAGTGTTGTAGGGAGCTCAGTCTGGATAGAGTATGAAGAGGGGCTAAGTCCAGAGGTTGGCAGGCCATTTGCAAGGCTGTTCTATAATCCAGGTGAGAAATAATGTTGGTATGAACCAACGTTGAAGGAGCAAGGATGAAGAGTCCAGAAGAGAGATTTAAAAAGGGGAATTTACAACACTTGGAGATTAACTGGATGACATCGGGGTGGAGATGGAAAGAACAATAAGAATGACTCCTAAGTTTCCATCTCCCAGAGGACCATTTGCTAAGACAGGGACTCAGGTGTAAAAAAGAGGCTTAGGGGAAGACAGGAAGATGTCACATCTGTTAGTGAAATGCCTCTTTTTTTAAAATCTAAGATCAGGTTTTCTTTGTAGCATGGGCTCTGGAAATTCTGAAAATAGATGGAGGGAAGAGTCTATGAAAGATGGAGAAGGGAAGACGAGAGGGCATCATAGAGAACCATTGAAACTCTCCTGCTTTTCCTTAAGCCCTGGCCAAGATGTCAAGCAAGTTCTTCTGTCATTAATACACAGCATTTAAAAGAAATATGAGTCTACTAGTTAATTGCAAAGCCTTTCCAACTCCATTTTTCTCTCATACCGGGGATTTACATTTTCCTCAATCAGAATTCTATCTGCTTTGGGCAAAGCCATGGCCCCTTGAGGAATAAAAGTGTTTCCTCATTTCAACTGGCTTCCCATCCCTCTTCAGCCATACCCAGATCCTCATTTACATTTTGGATGAGTAAGTGTCTGGACTGTGTGATGTTTTACAAGCTTAATGGACTTGTGAATGTGGGAGAGACAGACACAGAGAAAGATGACCGTAGATATCTGCTTGAGACACCACCCAATTAATGTCTGTGACATCATCCCACTTTAGTTGACGGCTTCTGAAATGAGCAGCTCTTGTTTTACCTATTATTTAAACTCTTGTTAAACAATGTCCTTCCATGAGAAAGAGAGTTCCTTCTTAAGCAAGATTTTCAAACAGCAGCACTATTGACATTTTGGACCAGACAATTATTTTTGGTGGGGAGTGTCCTGTGCATTGTAGGGTACTTAACAGCATGTCTGGTCTCTACCTACTAGATGCCAATAGAGAATCCCCATACCCAGTGGTGACTATTACCATGTCTCTAGGCACTGCCAAATGTCCACTGAGGGATGAAATTGCCCCTAGTTGAGAATCACTGCTTTAGAGCAGTGGTTCTCAAAATGTAGTGCTTAGACTAGGAGCATAAGCATCACCTAAAAACTTGTTAGAACTGCAAATTCTGTGACTCCAGCCCAGACCTACTGAAAAAGAAACTCTAGGGGTAGGGCCCAAAAGTCTGTGTTTAAGGAGCCCTCCAGGTAATTTTGATGCACACTGAAGTTTGAGAACCACTGCTCTAGAGCAAATGAGTGGTCACTGAAGTTCTGGAAGAAGTAGTTGTTTATGGAAAGAAAGATTTTGAATAAAGGAAAGTCTTCTCTCTTCTGTTTTCTATTCCCTTTTAAGAAATGAAATGAAAGTACATAATTTTATTTTTAAAAAGCAAAGGTTATTGGTAAATAGTTTCCTATCACAGAAAATTCTTAGAAAACAATTTTTAAGTCACATGAAAATGTTGTTACTCTGAACAGAATTCCTTTTTCCCAAGTTCACAAAGATTAAACAGTAATAGCAGATTGAGTATCACATCAACAAAGAGAGATTTTTAAATAAGCACACAGAGAAACATTTTGCAAGTAGAATAGAAATGTGACATAGAGCTTCCAATGTAATATATGGCTCCTATTTAGGGTAGCAAGCCCACTTGCCTGCCCCAGTACTCAGTAGCTTTGGGGAAGCAAAACCAGATGTCTGCAAAAAGTAATCCTTTCCTCTGTTCTTCCTTAGCGTTCTTTTCCACTTGTTTGTTCACTTTTCTACCCAATACAGCACTGAATAGGGGAACTGAGTTTTCTAATTAATTTAAGCAATGGTTTTATAATGCATCCTACAGAGTTTACAAGTTCAGATCAAAGATCTATTTTTCAAGTGTATTTTCAAATTCTGTTCATTGCTGAATAATTTAGTGATGTCAGTGTCTTCCTTGAAATGCTTAATGGATCCCTGAACATTACATTAGATTCCAAAAATGTTTTTATCAAAAAAGGAAATGATGCTCCAACTTAAATAATTATTTTTAGTTAAAAACATAACAAAATAAGGAAGATAAACTTAGTAAAACATTTTAATTAATTTATTCTTTTTTTATGTATTGATTTGTTTAAAAGGTATTTATTGAATGTCAACTATGTACCAGAAATAAGACAAATAGAGTAGATATTTTATGACCTCATGGACCTTACATTTTTTTCTGTAGGCTGAAGGGAAGGTGGGGGAGAACAGATAGAAAACAACTCAACATTTCGAATCTTGGATTACACCCTGTTAGTGGGTTATGAGATCAAGTTAGTGGGATATAAACAGCTTTTGTGATTTTCCTTTAATTAACAAATTCAAATAAAGTAAAGAAACCAGACTTTATTCTGATAACGCTTCTTAAGTGTGTTGTTTTGTCAACCTACTTTTTCAGTTGCATGCGTGTGCATGAATTAATGTAAAACACTTCTCATTATGAGCTTATAAAATTTGAAAAATATTGGAATTTCAATATTCCAATATTTTGAAATAAATGGAATCATTTTAAATTGTAATGCGTGCTACAAAAAGGCCAAGAAGCTAAGGTAGAAAATAAGAAAAATGTGGAGTACAAGGAGGTGGAACCCACTTTTGCTGTGTGGTCAGAGATGGCCTCTCTGATGAAGCAGTATTCCAACTAGACCTGGCCAAGAAACAGGATCCAGAGGAAAGGGTAGGGAAGAGCTTTCCAGACAAAGGGAGCAGCAAGGGCAAAGGTTCTGTTCGGGGCCTAAGTAGCTGGGGTATGGCAGTTTGAAAGGCAAGGAAAATAACAGTTTATTTCTTTCTTCCCAGGAAGGAAGATTCTAGAGCTTATGGTTGATAGAGGCACAAAAACAAAAGGGGAGCATGAACCCATTCCATAACTGAAGAAGACTTTTACTTCAAAGACATGGAAAATCTCCAATTCAAATAATTATAGAAAGAAAACATATTCAATTAAAATTGAGCAAATATTCATTGAGTTTATACCATAGGCAAAGTGTTAACTATGGTGAATTCAAAGATGAACCCAAAAGTTACACTGTAAGTGCAGAGTTCTAAGTACACATCTACATAAAAGACTGAAGATTATAATCTACCTATTAATAAAACAATTTTCCATTCTCCTGTTTAACAAGGCATTTTCACATGCCTCAAATTTACTTTTCTCTATTTGTCTTTGTAACAAACATTTCATTCACTGCAGAATGATTTCTGCCTGTTTAGCTACCTACTCTATATTTCAAAAGAGAGGGATGTTCTGTATCTACCAGTGATTTTACATAGAAGGACCTCAAACAAGGCTTGGCAAAGATACTTAAAACCTTCATAACACTTGGCCAGGCATGGTGGCTCATGCCTGTAATCCCAGCACTTTGGGAGGCCGAGGCAGGCAGATCAGGAGTTGGAGACCAACTTGACCAACATGGTGAAACCGTGTCTCTACTAAAAATACAAAATTGAGCTGGGTGTGGTGGTGCGTGCCTGTAATCCCAGCTACTGAGGAGGCTGAGGCAGGAGAACTGCTTGAACTCGGAAGGCAGTGGTTGCAATGAGCCAAGATCACACCACTGCACTCCAGCCTGGGCGACAGAGTGAGACTCCACCTCAAAAAAAAAAAAAAAAACAAAAAAAGCCTTTATAACACCTTAAACTTGTACTGTCAAGGCTCCCTAATTCTTTCATAGAATTCCAAATTTTAAAGCCTGTACTTCGGTAGTAGTTATGCCCATGTTTCTAACAAACTTATCATTATTATCATTGATAATATCATTATTTTAATATACTCTATCTCCTGGCTATCTCCCTTAGTAAGTTCAACTTCCTAGTGCTTCTTTTGTTTTAATTTTTTGTGTTCAATTTAAAAAAAATTTTTTTTTCTTTTCCTCCAACTTTTACTTTAAGTTCCAGGGTACATGTACAGGATGTGCAGGTTTGTTACCTACGTAAACGTGTTCATGGTGGTTCTTATTTTACAGTCCTACCTAACATCCCTTCCCCTACCTTTCTGACAACTTACAGCCTTCCCTTCTTCAAAACTGAACCTTTCATTTTCTTTGCCCAGTGGGCAAAATTCACAGAGGCTGCAGCCATGGCAACAAAAGCTAATTCAGTGATTGTCCATATATACTCATAGTCTTAACTTGACCACAGTGAACTGTGGAAACTTAGGCCATTAGCTAATGGCCTGGAACCCCTGGAGGCAACTGGAACCTGGTAGAAATCTTTGAGTATGGACAGAGCAAAGTCATAGGGAAATTCTTGAAGGATCCTTTAAGCAAATGGTTTGGGACAGCAATTTGCAGTCACATCAAGCGTTTACTAAATATTCATATTCTTTCCAGCAGTAATTTTGGAATCCTCTGGAATGCTTCTGAAAACATTTTCTTAAAAAATCATCCAGAATTCAGAAATAAATTTGGCACAGAAGGTTATTTGTGGCATTATTTGTATTTGGAAATCAGCAAAATAACTTTCAATAGGAGAACGTTAAATATATAATATTGTATATACACGGTGAACTATATAACGTTGTTGAAAGTGCTGTTTATGAAGAGGTTATGACATGGGAAAATGGTTCAGTTATAATGTTAGGTGGAAAAGGATAAAAAGGGAATTTACTTAGAATTTCAACTATATAAAAAACAGATGCATAAAAAACTAAAGGAAATAAGAGTTGAGAGATCTGAATAGTTGCATTACTAGTGATT
Organism: Cacajao melanocephalus; assembly: GCA_963573385.1. Classification (NCBI taxonomy): domain Eukaryota; kingdom Metazoa; phylum Chordata; class Mammalia; order Primates; family Pitheciidae; genus Cacajao; species Cacajao melanocephalus. Next base: position 32,376 of record CAUYLG010041543.1, on the reverse strand, counting down.
TTTTTAATACTTTTCTGTAGTTTAAATTCCTTCTCCAATGAGCCTATGTTCCTTTTGTGTCCTAAACAAATAAACTTTAGCTCAGATGTTACCATGTTATTTCTCTTCAGTAAATGTAAAAATAATTCATGGTTTCAGATAGTGTTCAGCATACACTAGGCACTGTGTAGGATATCAAGATTTGCTTGTCAACATCAATGAGTATATACTTGTTTAGTTTAATTACAAATTATTTCCAAATAAAGCAACATTAATATATTTTATTATAATTTATTATATTTATAAAAACTGCCAAGAACTCTCATATGAGGCTTTATTTTTTTATTGTGAGAAGAAAAATGATCTGTAATTGTGGTTTGCTTTCAAAAATGACTTTTTTTAGAACCAGATATGATAGACTAATTAATTATCTCATAATAAATAATGTCCCTCCCTAAGGGATTACTAAACTCTATCAGTTAATTGTAGGAACGTAAAGAGAAACTGTTTTCATACAGATAGATTTTAGCTCTCTTGAGAAGTTTTATCACACTGCAACCCTACATGGTTACAGGGTTGTATATCACATTCTGCAAGGTACAGTAATGTGCCAGTTCAAGGACTTTGAGCAATGGGCAGGAAGCAGAAGGTGTAAGCCTAACACTTTGTTTCTTGACCCAGTTGCCAAAGTATGTTAAGCCTTAGGAAAAAAAACTGAGACCAGCTCTTCTGATCACCTTGAAAATTTGGTGATACAGCCACCACCATTCCTAGAGTCCAACTTAGCCAGATACATGCAGGCAAATACAAAGAAAATGTGTGCTCTTTTTCTTTGGGAGAATTTTTCCCTTGTTCCCCAGGCCATTTATAATTCCTTTCAGGGAATCTATATTTATGACAACCCAATCATCTTGGCCTGTGCACTGCATCTCAGTGTGAGGAACCGGAGCCCTCTGTGGAAGGCAGCTTTACAGGAGAGACCACACTGTTGACAGATTCCTGCCTCCTCCCTGTGGGTGGTCTGAGGCAGGGAAATCTGAGCTTTCCATCGCAGGCCTGGCATGTGCCAGGAAATTTGGATTCGGGGAGCTGCTATCTATTACAGTTATGAACCTCCCGAAAACCAGAATTGCAGGTAACCAATATTCTTTCTGCATGCCAAAGCAAACCCCAGGCCTTTAATCCTCAAATGACTGGGCTATTAATGTTAAAATTGTTTCTATTATATAGCCTGGGTAAAAATTTGTTGGTTTCTGAGGTAAAGCAATTTTTAAAAATTGTACTTTTACTTTGAAACATGTCTAAATTAACAAGGGGAGGAAGTATGTTATCTGTTGGAAGAAACACTTTTAGAAGCCCATTGGAGGAGGAGATAGACTCAGATTTCTTGGGAGTCAGCCCAGTCTTGGAAAAAAGTTCTAAGAAGTTTAGTAAGAGATGCCAAGGCATGATTAGAGGAAGGTAAACCTGATTTTGAATCCTGCATAGAACTAGGTATCCTTGGGAAAGTTCCTGAAATTTTCTGATCCTTTCTGTCCTCATCTAAAAAATGGAGCTAGTAATAACTACTTTTTATGGTAGATATAGAGGGAAATGAGATAATGAATGGATGTGAAATGCCTGAAGTCTGTGGTGTGAAACTCACATATCTCTTTACCTCATTATTAAAATATATCAAAATGCTTCCAACCCATTATAACCAGTTTGCCTTCACAATGAAAGTATACTTCTTCTCAATTGGTAATAAGAATGAAGTATGCAAATGGCCATGTCTAAATTAGTTTTGGATCAATTACCACTTGTGATTTCTACCACTATGTAAGCAACTACTAATCTTAAAATTTGTGACTGTAATCCTTCTTGACCTCACCCTACACACACAGCTTCTATTGCCAGCAGGTGTCCCAACCCCATGGTGTTGATGCTACATCCACTACCCCACCCAATACACCTTGTACATACAGCTCACACTTAGCTGCTAATTCTTACCTCCACATCCTGTGGCCTCCATAGAAATAATTTTACAGGTAGTAATAGGGATCAATGCCAGGTATATCTGTATGTGAAAGAGATTTGTTATACAAAACAAGAATTTTGTGAGAGGAAAAATTTGTATGGGCAAGCTCAAAATTATGTCTAGAAGATAGATTATGATGTTGAAAAAAAAAAAAAGAAAGGGAAGCAGATAAATATAGTGGATGTGGTCCTGAAGATAACCCAACCTGTAGCCTTTTGTATATAAAATGTATGCCAGCTACCTCTACAGCAATGGTTTTCAGAATTTAGCATGCACTTGAATCACCTTGGATTCCTAGATGCCCAACCCGAGTTTCTGCTTCAGTAGGTCTAGGGGGAGGACAGATAATTTGCCATTCTAACAAGGTCCCACATGATGCTGATGCTGCTGGTCCAGAAAACACACTATGAGAACCACTGATCTATATAATTCATAAAACAAACTCAGGAGGTTTTCATCTTTTTCAATGGACTAGACTAGTTTAAATAGCATTAGAATTAGCTGTTCTTTAAAAGTTAAATCCAGCTGTGAAATTATTTAATCCTGATGCTTCCCTCCCCCCTTTTAAATGATAGACTTTTAATCACCATTTCTGTCTCTTCTTATTAAATTTTAGTACTTCCTCTTGGGTCAGTTAATTTCTGTTTTGCCAAGAAATCATCTGTCTTTTCTAGGTTTTCATGTCTATTACAATGGGATTAGTTGTAGTACTTTCTTTACAATCATTTTCATCTTTGTGTGCATGTTTTTCTCTATTTGCTCAATCCTAGTATTACCCCTTCTTCTTCCTTTAATCATACTCATGAGATGGTTAAAAATTTATTAAAGAACCAGCTTTTGAACGTATTTGTTCTTTGACCAATTTTGTTTTCCACTATATTTCAGCATATATCTTTATTAATTCCTTCTCCATACTTTAGGTATATATTTTTGTTCTTCATGAAACTTATGAAGGTTAGTACTGTTAATGTCCTAGTCCTTCAACAGTGAAGCTATTATAGCTATAAGTCACACATTTTTCCTCTGAGTGGAACTTTAGCTGTGTTTCTTAACTTTGAATGGAACATATTCTCTTTTTTATTGATACTAGATAACTTATTATTTTAATTTTGCTTTTCTCATGGGATTCTACAGCTATTTTGAAGGATGTTTCTTATTTTTCAAGTAGATGAAATTTACTAGCTATTTATTATTTATAATCAATTTTATTTGCTTATGATCTAAGATTATATCCTATCAAAATATCTACTTTTAAAAAGAAGTTAAGGTATTCATTTTAACCTTGTGATTTATATTTTATTAATACTCCATGGACAATCAGAAATCTATTTTATTAACTCATATGATATGAGTCCTATATGCAAATCTATTAGATTCAGTGTGTAGAGTATGTTGTCCAGATATTTATCTCCTTTCTTGTATTTGGGCTCCTTGATCAGTTCTTAAAGTTTCAAAATCATTTCCCGAAGCTAATATATTCTTTATTCTAAAATCTGACCAAGAAAATACAGACTGAAAAAAATATGAGCCAACTTCACATATACACGTAAGGACAAACTTTTGAATAAAATATTACCAGGTAAATTCCAAATCTGTCTCAAAAGAATAATATTCTATGATCAAGAAGAATTTATTCCTGGAATTAAACATGATTAAAAATTAGGAAATCTACCCAATTATTTGTCTGATTAATAAATTAAAGGAGGAAGAAAGGATTGTAACAGTACCTGTAGAAAACACATCTGTAAAATTCAGCAGCCATCTTTAATTTTAAAAAACTTAGTTGCTGTCACTTTCTGTTTCACTTAAACATGATAAAGACTATCCACCAAAAAACTATCAAGTAACAGAATTCTAATGGTAAAACTCTCGGGGTCCTTGTAGTAAAATTAGGCATAGGAGAATGTATCAACTATCTCTTGTCCCAGTAATGCTGCATAACTACCAAACTTCAGTGATGAGCAATAATTAATATGTGTAGCTCACAGTGAGGATCAGGGGATCTGGTCTGGGACTGCTTGCACATCTGTGGTCAGCTGTGGATCATCTCAGAAGCTTTGCGATGATAATCAGGCGTACTCATGTGTCTCATGTGTCGGATGTCTGGGGCTGGCTAGCCATGGGCTGATTGAGAATGGATTCTACTAGGACAATGGAAAAACTCCACAACATACTTTCTTCCTGCAACAGGCTAGCCCAGGTAGCGGCCAAGAAGCAAAAGCAAACCTAGTGTGAGAAGCACGTTTCAGGCCTCTGCTTCCATCTTGTTTGCTGACAACCCTTTGGCCCAAGCACTCACCTCACTAAACCTAGGCTCAGAATATGAGGGCACTGCAAAGATTCATGGCAAAGATTCATGGCACTGGGCCTGGATACAGGGAGGAGTCTCTGTGTTTGTTTTTTCTTCTTATTTGTTTTTGTATCTGTTTTACCAAATGAAAACAAATAAAGATCTCTGCTTCCACCAACATTATTCATCTTTGTTTTAGATGGCCATGTGAATTTAGTGGGCCAAGAGGTAATTAGCATAATGAATACAACCAAATGAGAAGTGTTACATTTTTTGTTGATAATGTGATTGTATACCTGTAAGAGTGGAAGGACTCCAGTAAAAAATTGGAGTACAACATTCAGTAAGAATATTTGACAAGGCAGTTGGACTAAAAAATAAATGTAGAAAATCAGTAAGTCTTCTTTATAGTCATTCATTCAACAAACATTTATTAAATACTCACTGAACACTAAGCATTCATCTGGTCCCTAGAGATACAGTAGTAAACAAAAGAAAAAAATCATTTTCTTCATAGGGCTTATATATTAGTTGGGTGTAATGGAAAATACATGAGTAAGTAAGCCAAATGGTGACAAGTGCTATGGAGAAAAATATAAAGCCAGAGAAGTATAGTAAATGCTTAGCCAATGGAATGGATGGCAGGCGTGAAGTGTTGTTTTCCATGAGGTGGTTAGGGAGGGCCTCACTTGCAATAAGTTAGCATCTGAGCAGAAACTTGAAGTTTCGTGAGGAATTCTGCTGTGCAGATAACTGTGACAAGCACATTCCTGTTCAGGCAGAGTGAACAGCAAGTTCAAAGGTCTTGAGACACCGTTGTATGTGGTATGCTTTATTTACAAGAATTATCAATTACAAATTAAGATGGAATTTCCACCACAACAACATAAATTATAAAAAGACTTAGTAAGACACAACAAAAAATAATTATTTAAAGGACATAAAACAAAAGCTGTAAAAACCCAAGAAAACTATTTAAAAAACAAAACAGGGGGACTAAGGGAGGGACAGCAGGGGGTTGGGGAGGTTGGGGAGCGATAATATGGGGAGAAATGCCAGATATAGATGACAGGGAGATGGAGGCAGCAAACCACCTTGCCATGTATGTACCTGTACAACAATCCTTCATGATCTGCCCATGTACGCCAGAATCTAAAGTACAATAAAAAATAATAATAATAAAAACAAGAACAGAGGAGGCTAATTTGTCTTTTGCCAGGTACTTGAAGATGTAGAAGTGACTATGTCAAAACAACTTAATAACGGCAGAGGAGTGAACAAATTGATCAGTACATCAGATTGGAGGATACATCTAGAACTAATGTAGCCCTACTTGCTTATACATTCAAAAGTAAATGGTTGGTGGATAAGTGTACACATTAATTTAAATTAAGCAGCAAACATGTATTGGTTTGCTATTGCTGCCATAACAAATTATCACCAACCTAGCAGCTTAGCCAATACCAAGTTATGGCCTTACAGTCTGTAGGCAAGAAGACGGATACAGGTGTCACAGGGCTAAGCTGTCGGCAGGGCTGCACTTCTTACTGGAGCCTCTAAGGCAGAATCAATTTGCTTGCCATTCTGAGAGGTCACCCATACTCCTTGGCTTCCTTCCTCCATCTCAAAGTCAACAATGTTGCATCTTTCCAACCCTTCTTCCATAGTGACTTCTGCCACTCAAGGACTCGGGTGACTAGATTGGGCCTAACTGGATAATCCAGAATAATATTCCCATCTCAAAATCTGTACCCTTAATCACATTTGCAAAGTCCCTTTTGCCATGTAAGATAGCATTTTCACAGTTTCCAGTGATAAACTCATGGACCTCTTGGGGAGCTATCTTTGTGTCCACCACAAACATTTTAGAGAAAATTTGGGAGAATAATTTTATAACCCAAGTGACAGGGAAATGTTTATAATCAACAGGGAGCTAATTCAAAAGGGACAAATAAAAAGATAAACATACTGTACCGTGTAATTTTTTAACTGCATGACCAAACATATCATAAACAAACTCAAAAATACAGGCTAGATAGATGTCTTACAATATGTGGCAAAGTGTTAATGTCCGCCTTGTCACAGCATTCATAAGAATCAATAGGAAAAATGGGGAAAAGATATGAGTAGTTAACCACAGAAAAGCAAATGCAGATGATCATTAAAACCACATGAAAATACGCTCAACCTCAGTTTTCAGAAAAACACAAAAGTTTATGGTAACAATGAATATATTTAGTTTCCTAGAGGTACAGTAACAAATTACATGAGCTTGGTGGTTTAAAAGAGCAGGATTCTCACAGTTCTGGGGAGAAAAAGTGTAAAATCAAGGTGTCAAAAGGGCCACACTCCCTGTGAAGGCTCTGGGAGTGATTCCCTCTCTATCTCTTCCAGAATCTGGTGGCTCCAGGTGTTCCTTGATTTGTGAATGTGTAATTCCAATCTCTGCCTCCATCTTTACATGGTCCCCACCTCTTCTCCCTATGTCTCCCCTCTGTGTATCTCTTATAAAGACACTTGTCACTCAATTTAGGGCCTGCCAGATAATCCAGGATGATTTCATGTAGAAATCCTTAATTATATCTACAAAGACTCCTTTTCCAAATTAGATCATATTCATAGTTTTAGGGGGTTACCACATGGACATATCTTTTGGGAGGCTACCATTCAGTCACTGCAATGAGATATCCCTCCCATCAAATTAGTAAAATTTTATCCTTTTTCATTGGCATATCCAAGCTTGTAATACATTACAAATACAGATCTACCAAATATATGTATTGCAAATTTAAAAAATAATTAGTAAAAAGCTTAAAGGAGTGATAATATCCACCACTGTGGTTAGGTGAAGAGATGAGGGGATTCTAATACATTACTGTGGTCTTTGAACTTTTGAAAAACAATCTAGCAAGCTCTATTAATAAAAAACACAGAGAGATATCATATATTATATGACCCAGCTTTTGGAAGCTAGCCCATAAAAATAAAAGCATTGGTATGCAAGATATCTGTATACAGGAATTTTATTGCATCATTGTTGTACAGAGGGAAAGAACAATCTGGAAACCAAGTGAATGCCAAGAAATTGGGGAATAGTTGGGGGAAAAAAATGTGTTGCACCTGTATCATAGATATTATATACTATATACATAGAGATTTAAGAAATACATGGATGGATGAGTATTAGGTTTTATCATGGCCAGAGTGATGGGTAGATCAAGCAAAAATTCATGTTTGAGGGTTTAAGTGAAAAAGATTCCTTTCTTTTGAGTCACAACACCTGGAACACTGTATCAACTTTGTCCTTAATTCCTGGTGTAACTGAGCAAAGTCACGTGCAACCAGCCACCCTGGGTCTCTGGTTCCTCAGCCTCAGGTGAGGAAGTGGCACCACCTGTGAGCATATGCTAAATTCCAGGAGTAGCAAAGTGTTCTGCCCTCCCCCAGGCATAGGGAGAATATTGTTTTGTGATCTGACTGGACAGATCTAGAGATGTAATCAGTGGCTTTTGAAGAGTCATTGCTGAGTAAGTGAGAAAAATTTTATGCCATTTAGTCTAGGAGTTGAGAGTCAGTGTTGGATGTGCAGCTCAAAGCTGTCCTGCTCCTGTTTCCTGTCATTCCCCTGGGAGTATTTTCAGCAATGGGAACATACTGAAAAAGTACACTGCTTCCTCCTCCAGAGAAAACCACATGCATTTAAAGGTATAAACTCTGGTATGTTTGCTTTAAAAAAAAAAAGCACACTTGCCCAGAAACCTCAAGACTTCCTGGAATTTCTGTTAAGAATTCAGATGTACTGATGATAAATTTCTAAATACCATAATTTCAGCCAATTCTATTAACAAATAGGAAAAAAGTTTCTATGATCACAAGACTGTTTTTTAAAATCGTGGGGGAAATGCAGTTATACTTGGTAATCAGTGAAAAACAGAGATCAGATAGAGTACTTGATCCTTTCAAATTTATTGCATATTGTATAGGATAGAGCATCGGGTCTGTACCAACTCCAGGATACCTAGAAATAAATTATTCACATTAAATTTCTTAAAAAGCATCCAAAGATCAAGTTACTCATTCTCCTTCCCCCAGGCAGGGCTGGAGAACTACCCAGCCCAGGCTCTTCAAGGTCTTTCTTATTTTGAAAGAACCCTTAGTTATAATGCATGATTATCAGTTCCTCTACATTTTTATTTTATTCTACTGTTAATATGAATTACTTTTCTAAGCAGGAAAAAGAAAACATATTAGCTTTAAAAACTTATCTGTTTCATTTGAGAGTTATAGTTCATAAAGTATTTTGGAATGAATTTTTTTAAAAACAACCAGATTAGTCACAATCCATCACAATCCATAATCATGCCTAAAGATGTTTTTCATGCTGGTTTTTACAGGGGGTTAAAGCCTCAATTGGTTTCAAAGGTCAGAGTGTGTACGCAGCAATGTAGGGAAAGGCTTTCCACGTACAAGAAACATGAGGCCAAATCTCGGCAATTAGCTTCCTCCCTAAGGCTCTATCTTTCCATCTGTTAAGTAGAGATGATGATCATTCTTATCTGTACAGGGTTGTTACAAGGCTTAGGGTAAAAAGTATTTGAAAATTGTACCCAGTAACTAACAATCTATGAAAATCAGAGACAGTATTTCTTCCTGGCCTCATTTTCTTCTTCCTTGTTCAAAATAATCACAAACAATAGCAATACAAGATGTGTTAGGCCATTTGTCCTCAAAATACTATTGGCCTCTTAATTATATCTCAATAATTTTTTTTATGAAATTAAGCCGACTTTATAGCAATTGTATCAAATTGGAACAAATAAAACTTCAGGTGGGAGAAATGGTAGAATCAGGTTTGTGGTTCCCAAGGAGCATGAGTAGTGCCTAGAAGGGAAGGGTTGTAGGGGATTGGTAAGCCTTAGGTTTTTGATCTGGATGCCAGTGACACAATTTGTGATCCTTCGTCAAGGCACACACTTTCAATCTCTGCATGTCGCTATTTTTTAAGTGTGTGACACTTTAATAAAAAGTTGAAACCAAAATAAATAAATATCCTCTGTGTAGTTTTTAATGGACCTATTTTAACTTTCTCACATTTCTTATGCACAACATCCAAGAAGAAATAGAAATTCAGTGCTTTAGAACAAGGTTTTTAACTGAGGACTGGAATCAAACTGACCTAAGAGTTTATTAGAAAGTAAGACGAAAATCGGCCCCCCAGAAATGGCGATTGAGTAGGTCTGGGACCGGGCCCAGAAATATGTATTTTTTAAATTCAAAAGTTAGGAACCACTGCTCTAAAGTCTACAGCACAGGTTCTTACACATGCTATGAGTTGGAATTACCTGAGGAATTCAGAAAGCATTATGGGCTGGGTCGCAAACCCACAGCTTCTGATTTAATTGTTCTGGGGTGTGACCTGAGCATCTGGACTTTTTAAAGCTCCCAGGTGATTATAATGTTCAGCATGATTAGTGGAACAGCTCTCTAAAACAGAGGGAAGGAGCTTGGAAATCTGTGATAGCTACTTAATCAACAGCAGGTGAGAACAGTGAGGGACCTCATGTCATTTAACTGCCTCAAGCCAAATCCACGAGCATCCCACTGTTTATCTGGTCTGTGGATGCCACATAGGGCAAATGTTTATTGTATGTTTCTGTAATTAGTATGTATTTGTTTATACAGCCTTCATATCTCACCTGGGTCATCATCCTCTTTTTAGCCTGTAAATTTCTAAATGTCAGGGTCGAGGACAGGAGAACTGCTTTGTATAAGCAACTAAGTGCTACAATTAAATAGATGATCACAATAATGCAGAAATTCCTTTCTGCAGCTCACCAGAGTGACAAACTCCAGCATTTTATATTTCATCTGCCCCCAGTGACTTCACTGTAGGAAAAGGAAACGCAGAAAAACAAACATCTTGAAGATTGAACGTCTCTTATTCACAGAGGTTAGCATTAGACTGTTGGAAGTAAGGTATGTATTCCAAGATTCAGTTATTCTGGTGATTAAAAAATGGTTGTTTTGATAAAAAAATTTGTGCTTCCTATTACTCACTCACCATTTATACTTCTTATTAATTCATTATCTCCTTTCTAACCCGTGGATTTTACCTTGCATTCAATGCCTTCAAACTATGTCTTTCCTCAGATATGCTTTATAATTTCTCATACTATATGGGTAGAGTTAAATGGGGTTAGAAGTGCTAGGGCCTCTCATTGTTTATCAAGAAAGTGAAAGTTGCTCCTTGAAATCGACAAAGATTCAGAACCCAAAGTTTTAATCATTTTACCTATTTGAGAAATCATCTTGCTAAAGTGCTCTTCAGCGGGAAGTAGCAAAATCAGTATTCAGTTCTTGCTGAGTTCCCTGAAACTCAAACCTAAAGTGTGTGGATAGTAGGTCTGGGGTGGGAAATATGTATTTTTTAAATTCAAACGTTAATTTTTAAATTCAAAAATTAAAATCTAAAGTGTGTGGATAGCCCTGTTCAACTGACATCCCTAAAGGAGCCATGCTCCTCTGCCAGGAACGTCCTCCCCTTCCTTGGTGCTGGAGTTAAGTCCTGATCACCCTCCACAGGATACCACCTCTATGCTATCCCAGCTCGCCAGAAAGGAGGACAAGGGCTTGCTCTGTCCTCTGTACTCTTAACAGAACTTTTGTTCACGTATTGGTCATAGGATGTGTCACAGTATGTTATAAATATTTATCTTCTGGTCAGGCTCTTCTGCTAGACCTAGGCTTTTATTAGTGGAGGGAAACTTACTCATATTCCCAGCCTCTGAACTCAGTCTTATGCCTTGGCACATAGTAGGGGTCACACCACGTAATTGCAGTAGACAGTGTTTGCAAAATAATTGCCCATTCTAACAATGTGGCCATATTTATTAGCAGGAGCTTTGGAAAGTAAAGCTTCTAACTGAAGCTGACATTATCCTAAAATAGGAAGCCACATCAACACTGCCTTTTGACTCAATAAATGTCAGATCTTATTCCGTCCAAATAACTCCTGACTCTCCAACTGAGCTCTAATGGAAGATCAAAGAGCCTCTAAGAGCTGGTCCTTTTCTCCGTTTCAAGAAGTGGGTTAATGCTGATGGTTAATTCTAAGCTCTTGACTCTAGGCTGGAATGGCAATAAAGGCATATCTGACCTTTAATTCTAAGTGAAATAAAAAGACTGGAGAGTTATTACAAAGGCAAATGTAGGAAAGAGAAAACTAAGTGGAAATTTGGGGTAGGAGGGGCAAATAATCTTTAGATCAGAAGGACCTAGATCACCTATTTGTGCTGTCCATTACTGCAGCCACTAGCCAAAGGTGGCTATTTAATTTAAATGTAAATTAATAAAATTAAACAAAATTAAATAGTTAGGCTACCCTATTGGAAAGTGCAGTTATAAGCATTGTCATTATCACAGAAAGTTCTATTGGACAGCACTTGATAAATTCTATCCTTTTACAGATAGGGAACCTGACAGCTGGAGAAGTTCTGTGACTGTCCCAAGGACTCACAGTTGGCCCAGACCTGAGATTCAAACCTCAGGAACCCCAAGCTGGCCTCATAACACTCTGTGCTGTCAGGTTTGCCTAAGCCAGAGAAAATGAGGAGGGCTAGCAAGTTTCGATTGAATTCAAAAGTGCAGTGTTGCCATTAAGTAGTGTTATACTAGGCAAACTTACTGAAATAAAATTTGCAAGCAAAAAAATCCTGGCACAATAATTGTCTTAAGTGGAAAACTTAACTTCTGAACAAAAACTTGTCTTTGCACTTAAGTCAAAACACTAAGCTATGTCACAGTAAAAAGTACTATTCAGTCACTCAATATAATGTCAGGTGAGGAAGATGCATACTAATCAATAATCTCAGATGCACACAATTGTGCCTATTTAAATGCCTGCACTACTAATCATATACTGTATTATTGTGTAGTCAAATAGTCCCCAAAGAAAAACGCACCTTCTTGCATCTTCTGAGTATGCATGCATGTGGTTAGGGCTACCACTCACCATCTTTAGATATTAATTACTTGGCTTTTCCAAATGTTTCATATATATATATGTTCAGATTTCTTTTTTATATTTATATCTTGAGCTAGCTTCAATCATACAATGCTGTATCCATGTTTGACCTCCTATAAAGAATGTCAGCTCCCCTTATACATGTAAATTGGGTTTCCAGAAACCAAGGTGGTGAGTTTTCTGACCCAGGACAGCATTCAAAATATAATTACATGAGGAATTTGAGTTGATGTCATAGTTACAGGGACATTTTTGGACATAGTATTTCAGAAAACTAACATGGATTTTATTGAATTCATAGGTGATTTCTTACATTGCAGTGAAGACATCTCTATCCTGTTTCTTTTAGCACCTCGAATGGTTGTGCCGAGAGCCAGTGTACTATTAGAAAGCAGCATGCTGCTAGCATTAAGGGAAAGTTTCCTTGCTAGTCCCTGGAGGCAAATCAATAGCATTTGTGTCATTTGACTGTGAATTACAGAATTCCAGATCCAAAATGACTTAATGGAGTTCCTTCACAAAGCAGGAACTCCAGTGGTGGTTGGTTTAATTTTGTTAATTGGGTGGCATGACAGGTCATCAAGGTGCCCCCTTCATCTTGTTGCCCTGCCATTGTCTCCATGTTGTATTTTGTTCCCAGGCTGTCCCCTCAGAGTCACATCTCTAGGCAGCATATGCTCACACAGCTGCATCCAAAGACCAAAAGAGAAGCAGTTTCTCATCACATGTGTCTTCACAGGAAGAAAAAAAACCTCTTTCAGAAACCCTCCTCATACTACCTCTAGCAAACTGCCTCTTACATCTAATTGGCCAGAATTGGGTCATGTCCTCATACCTTAGCATTAAGGGAAGTGGGGTGATTCAGTTACCCAATAATGTGTAACAAATCACTCTAAAACTTAGTGGCTTTAAACAATAATTTTTTACCTCTCTGATTCTTCAGTCTGGGCTGGGCTCAGCAATGTGGTATTTCTGCTTCACATGGCATCTGCTGGAGCTTCAACATGCAAGATGACTTAAGGATTAGCCAGGCATCTATCTTTCTTCACATGGTCTCTCCATGTGGCTAGCTTGAACTTCCTCACAGCATGGCTGCCTCGGGATAGTCTGACTGCTTACATGGTAGCTGGTTTCCAAAACAGTGTAAAAGTAGAAACTACAAAACCTCTTAAAACATGGTCTCAGAAGCCACACAGTGTCACTTATGCACTCTGTTGGTGAAAGCAAGCCACAGGGTCAGCTCAATTCAGAAGGAGTCCACTTCTTTTGATGAAAGGAATGACCAAGTCACATTGCTAGAGACATGTAGGACAGCAGGGATTATTGCAGCCATTTATGGAAACAATCTACCATACTGGAAAAGCAAGTACCAGGCATTTTCAAACTCTAGAGAAGTAGAAGATGGATGGTAAGAAAGAGTCTGAGTAAGGTGGGTAATTAACAGTGAGTCTAAACTAAGCTTAGTGCTGCAGCCACCAGAATGGCATCTGCTTTGCTGTACTGATTGCAACCTGGACACAGCCTATTTTAGTTAAGCCTCCCTACCCTAGATGGCCTTTGGGAATATAATCAGGCCATGCTCAGGAAATTATACCCTATGCCCAAATTCCGTTTGAGCGAACTGAATTAATCTGGCCTCATTTTATTGAAAGTTTAGTTGGTAAAATAATAGATTACTGTACCTTTATAACAGAATAAAAATATTCATGGGACAGATGAGCACTAAATTCAGCATTATGGCAAAATGATACGATCTGATCGAGGTAGCATGTCCTTGAATTTTGCTATATTGTTCTCTATTCTTTTTTGCAGGTTTGACATAGTATATAATTTTAAATAAAATGACAGATTGCCATAATGAGCTAGAGTTTTCTTAGTGAAAAGGGGAAGGGCATTTCTAGTTGATTTTCATTCCTTTCTCCTTGATTTTCATTTCTTTCTCTTTCTAAGGGCACAGCCGAGGAAGGGAGAACTCTCCAGAATAACTGAATGATACTGGGATGGGTGACTTCACACTCTAGGGAAAACTCAATAGCTTAATGATCAACACGTCTCAACACTCTCAAATCCACTCAGGTATCAGAGTATGTACAAGTCATGATACCCTTTCACACCACCCCAAAATGATGATGCCAGGAACTTTAAAAAGTAACATGCCTAATTTTGGGTAAAACCAGCTCGTATTTTATACTTGATTCTGGGACAGACCAGTGAGTGGTAGCAGGTGCAAAAAATTATGAGCAACAAACAAACAAAAACTTTGCAGCTGAGAATTTGTATCAAATGCCATTTTTAGAAAATTGATAAAATTGACTAAATTTTAAATTTAAACTTTTTTAACTTTAGCCAAAGTTCTGTTTTTTCACTGAAATGCCTCCATGTAGTTTATGGGACCCCAGTGTTTTATATAGTCCAAGATTACCCTGCCATAGATCAGTAAGAGGGCCCAGGAGCAGAGGGATCTGGTCCAAACATTCAGCTAAAATCCCTTGGTTATAGCATTCTAGCATTGTTATTGATTTTTTTTAACTCTAACATTTAATTATCTTATTAGAACTATAGTTGAAATGAGACCACTGACTTCTTTACTCAATAAGATTTATTGAGAGTACACTATTTGCCAGGCACAGTGCTGAGAACCAGGGAGTCATTAATGAGGACAAGATGGTTTCTGACTCCCAGCAGGAAGCTTAGCATCCAGCCAGAGAGAAGGGCGTGAATCAAGGTGCACACAGTGGAGAGCACAGCGAGCTTAGAGGAGGGAATGAGCACAACACACTTTGGGGTCAGCATGCAGCCTCGCCGCCATCTAACAATACGAATATTAGAATTGGATGTGTCCCTGATGCTTCTAGGGACTGAAGACTTAATTTTTACAGCCACCATGGCCCTGGAGCACTTAAAAAGGCAGTTTAATAAAAGCAATCCATGTTTATGGTGAAAATAGTAATAACATTGAGCAGTTCAGAAGGATATAAAATGAAATGTAGAAGTCCTCCTCCCTGTCTTCCAGCCCTACTCCCTATAGGTGACCACTAGTTCCATTTTTTTCATTTTCTTGTATACCTTACCAGAAATATTGTAGACACAATATATATATATTTGCAATCTTTCTTTTTCCTTAAATAATAAAACTTCGGCACCTTTTCATACCTCTCTATATAACTTTCACTCTATGTTACTCTCTCTTTTTTCTCAGCAGCCACATATTAGTACATTGAATGATTAGATGTACCAAAATTTATTTACTGAGTCTTCTGTTAATGGACATTTAAGTTATTTCCAGAATGCTGTAATTTCATAAAACCTATAATGAACATATTTATATATGGGTATATATAAATACATATATATTACATAAATGACTATGTTGAAGGATCAGTCCCAAGATGTAGAATCACAGTGTCAAAGGCATGTACATTTGAGATTTTGTCAGATATTGCCAAAATGTTGGACTAATTTGTAGTCTTGTTGATAGTATGCAAGGGAGCCCCAGTTTTCTTTTGCAAGAAATGTACAGTCAGCCCTCCATATCTGTGGGTTCTGCATCCATGGATTCAACCAACTAATTTGGGAAAAAAAAATGCATACTAAACATGTACAGACTTTTTTCTTATTGTTATTTCTAAACAATACAGTATAACAACTCTTTACATAGCATTTACATTGCATTAGGTATCATAAGTAATCTAGATTACTAGATTTAATCTCTAGATTACTTATGATACCTAATGCAATGTAAATGCTATGTAAAGAGTTGTTATACTGTGTTGTAGGTTTTATGCAAATATTACACCCTTTTGTATAAGGGACTTGAGCATCTCTGGTGTCCAGTAGAGGTCCTAGAACCAATCCAAGAGACAATGGACAATAACTCATGTGCTCACAGAAACACTGATGAAGCTTTGAAAGCAAAGAGGAATTTGCATTTTATATTTAAATATGTCTAGGCAGAGCCCTGTGTCATTTGCTAATTAAAGGAAGTGGCAGAACTCAATATTCAAAAGGTCTCCCATTTTCTGTGTCTTTCTTCTAAAGTCTTTAAACTGCTGCATCATGGGAATTTAGTTTACTAAATCCAAATTACAAAGTTCAAGTAAGCGCTTACTTGAAGTTTGAGTTCATGTATAACTTGGCTTCTGATCTCCTATTGTGACAGGAAGGCTGTAACAGAAAACTATTTTGTGGATCTCTCTTTTGGGTAAGGCTCTCAGAGGATAAGGTGTGGAAAGGTACACTAAGGAAAATGGGAGGGGAGTTGGGGGTGATCAGTTAGTGTCTTTTGCTTAGTTAAGCACAGTCCTGTGTAGTCTCAAAGACCTTGGCTCCGTGAATTCCTTTTTAGTATGGAAATTCATGAGAACAGGACATCTTACTTAACTGATGCCACCTCCCTACAGTCAAGATTAGTCAAGACAATTCCAAGAATTATTTTAAGGTCTTTTATTTCATGCCTGGCAGAGCATAGAGAAATATTAGCTTCTAGAGCTAGACGACTGCTTTTGGATCTCCAAGAAAAGGGATTCAAGGTTAGTCATTACTATGCGATTCTGCTGCTGTGACTGATTTTAATGCCATCCTAGGATCAACAATCACTAGAAAAATCAGGCTCCTTGTCAGGAAAAAAAAAAAAAGATTTCTTCCCTTAATATCTAATTAATTAAGGTATTTTAACCACTTGATTCTGCATCATGTCTTTTAAAAGAGAAACTGAACTGAGTTGTCAGAAAATCAAAACTTTAATGACTACAGTCCTTTGAATAAAACTAAGGAAAAACTTTGATTCATAATCATTTTGTTTCAAAATGCTGAGGATAGTTTTTGAAGTTTACAGTGAACATGCCCAGGATATGATGCTGACTTGAGAGAACATTTTGTTTACAAGATGTCTCCTGTGTCAATTCAGACACTTCAGATGGGCCCAGAGAGGGTCTCGGCCTGATGCCTCTCAGTTGTTTGAAGAACACGCCAGGCAGACACTCGAATGTATGGCCCAAGAGACACACAGGCATTGCATTTAATTAAAGTAACTCAGCAAACTTCCTGAAAGATTTATCCACCCCACCCCACCCCCTTCATATCTCAAAAGACACGTAACTAAGCACCAAATATTTTTATTTCTGCCAGTGTTTTGAGGTTTTTCTTGGCTCATTTTTTTCAGCTCAGACATTATGGAAAACTTTATTGCCTTGCAGACATGTCTCTGGGTGGCTGAGGAAATGGAGGGAAAGCACAACCTAATTCATTTCTTTTCTATAGGCAATAATGTCCAGAAGAGTAAATACTGTCTGCCACAGTTAAAAATTAGAAAAGGGGAGCTAAGCATTGACTTTAAAAGTAAGGAAGTTTTTAATGAAAGACACTGGAGGTCTTTGCTGGGGATGAGGGAATCTATAAGTAAAGTTGAAGAGATTTTAGATTTCTCAACATGATGGGAACAGCCCAATGCTCTGATGTAGATACAGATTATATAGACATAGCTATACTGAATTTTTAGTCATGTCAGTAAGTAGGGAGATTGACTTCAGTCTCAGGATATTTAAAAATATGTTAGAGAGATTTCATGGAAGAAAAAATGTGACAGCCTTTTAGATATTTTAGCCTAGACTGCAATTAATACCCACTAACCAAGAAACAAACTCCTCAGAATAATTAGGTTTTCTTTGAGTAGCTGCTATAATAAAAAGCCAAGTAATATTTTAATTTTCACTTTATTTCTGAAAGGTAACTTGTATTTTAATTCTTGGTCCTTCCCTCCTCAACTCTTAAAAAAAAAGAAAGGCTGATAGAGGGTTGGATAGATAGATGAGTAGGTGGATGAGTAGACACTGATGCACTTGATGTTTACCTGAAGAAAAAAAATGGAATGCAATCTCTGAAGGTAAAACTATACAAAATTGCCACTTTTATAGGTTAAGATGACTGAATGTTGGCAACTTTTTATGTTTCAACCTAAAAGAATATGCATCCAAGCACACTTGAACTTGTGTTTGTCCTTTCTAAACATTTAGAAATTTGTGATGCAGTTTATGAAACATCTTTGAAGTTGCCTACCTGAAGATCTTGTTGGTGCTTTAAATCCTATGTGCTTGATGTCTTTAAGAATTCCTTAGTATTCATGCAGCTAATAGGCAGCAGTAATAAAGCCCTCATCTGTCCAGTTGCCAGCCTTCCCATTTGGCCAGCAAGCTCTGGCTTGAAACCCCACACTGGGCTCTTGTCCATTTTTCATGAGGCTCCTCATCCCCTCCCTCTTCTTAGCCAGCACTCTGGACAACAGTCAGAAATCAGAAGGGCTTTATTTCCTTAAGCAAGTCACTTCTTTCAGTGTTTCTGGCATTGCTTTGGTGCAGTGGCTTTCCAATTGATGACCACAGCCCACAGTAAGAAATACATTTTACATAACGACCAAGCATACAAATGATGTGTGTCTGTACATCAAACAAAAGTTTCACAAAACAATCCTGACTCTTAATAAATGCAATGAACTCTGACACTTCCCAGCCTACTTTATTTTATTTTTTAAAGGCACGCTTGCTACCCACTAAATTGATTTTATAACCCTTCTATGTGTTGGGACCCATAGTTTGAAAAACACTGCTTTAGTGTACTTGATTCAACCCGGGAATTTTAAGTCTTGGCAGTCAATCACAGACTTGCTTATATCGGCAGAAAAAGGCAGGACTATTCATTGCTGGGAACACGGTAAAAACATCCTTTGGCAGCTTTCAGAAAAAAATTTTAATAGCAGTGGAAATAAACAGGTATTAAATCTATTAATGGAGGACAGCCTCAGCCAAAAAAATAACAAGGGGTTAAAAAAAAAAAAGAGCAGTCACAAACTTGCAGAAAGTAGATAGAATCCTGCAGAACCTAGTTCTAGAACTTTGCATCCAAGTACCACTCTCAGCTGGGAACAACAGAAGGTTAACCTGTTTTCTAAGTAGTATGAAATATGTAGATAGTTCAGATGTAGACAGTGGAAAACTCACAATGTTGGTTTAAAAAGCCTGGCTCTGCAGCTGCCAATCATACTTCGTTTCTTGTTAAGGCCAGGAACTGAGAGTCTGGGCTTCCAGCCACTGTCTGTCTTCATCCACAGCTTGGCCTACACCCAGCCTTCCTTTTACTACCTTGGGTCACAACTTGTCCTGTTCTGGCCACTTGGTAGAAAACTAGTCTTCTAGATTTGGGACAGAATAAAAATGCTCTTAAAACCTAGAGGAAGTCATGTATCAGGTGCTACTGGTACCATGATGTGTTAATGTACCAAATAAGAATCCTATTTGGTGCAACTTTGGAGCCACAGCTTTTGCAAAGCTATGATGTAGAGAAAATCCAAGACAAGTGCACGGTAAATTCTGTGCTTGGCAGTTTTCATTATTTATATGATTAAATGTTGTTTCTTTCTACTCTTGGCCTTTGGCTACTGGTGTTTCCTTTTAAAGTTCATACCAAAGTAGGGTGGAAATTTATCATTTGACAACAGAAAGTAAACTGGATCTAATTGGTCCAGGAACCTACATTTGAATTGTTTTCCTGCAATGCAACATCAGGTTCTGCCTGTAAACCTTCCTGCTCCCCACATCACCCAGAAAACATTTTAAAGGCCATCAAAAGAATGCTCTGATAATAAAGATTCTTGAACATTCTCTAGAATTACAGAAAGCTGGGACAGCTCTCCCATTGAAAGTTACTTTTCTTCTCTCTCTTTCAAGTGGACCAGGAAGAGCTGGAAGAGCATTCTTCAGGGTATCAGAATCCTAGGACAACTCTCATCTCACTTACAAACTAGAGGACAGTGGCCTCATACGAGTTATGCTTCATTAAAACTGATTTTCTTCTTCTCTAGGCTGGGAAAGCCACTCTTGGCCTACATTGCTCATAGAATGAATGAAAGCTTAAATAAGATAATGCACATGAAAATACTGTGGCAAACATACAGTCCAACTGCATGGTTCTTTTTCTATTTCTATTTCTGATCAATTCAGACCTAAGCTGAAGTCTTGTAAGTCCTGTAGCCCTACGAATCTGAGTTTTGTGGTAAATGTGCAGGTCTTAGATCTCCTTAAAGGAGAGTGGGTAAAGCTGAAGGCACTGGGTAGGGGGAAGCCGAACAGAGTTATTCAGTGGCAAAGGAAAGAATATGAAAAGAAAACATGTATAAGACACCTGTGTAGAACCCACTGCATTGGGTCTGCAAGTTATGGTGGATATTCCGAAACTCTCAAAGAGCCTGGATTTCTGCAAGCTACAGGGCCTTCAAAAGGTTGCTTGAGCACCTATTTGTGAATGTTAAATTATATTCCTTGGAATTACCCAACTTCAACTTCTGTCGAACTTCATCTTCAACTTCTTACTTTACATGAGCACATCTAAATTAAAAGTGAGAAGGATCACTTTAGACCCCATTCTTGTGCTCCTCCTGGAACCCCATCCCACCCAGGCTAATGGTGAGAAAATGTAGCATGTGCTCTTCTCACTGCCACATGCTTGCTCCTCAGAGAAATAAAGATAAAGAAAGGTATTTGAAAATGGTGTTTTTATAGAAGGAGATGTTGCAATGAGAAGACTTTGATATGAAATTTCTATTTTATCTAGTCATACCATGGTTATTGGGCTTTGAAACCGAGTTTCAACATGAATAAACAAAGCTGCTAGTGAAAAACATTGAGCTTGAGTTGCGTGTCCTCACCCTAAGAGTGGATCAACATTCTTCAGCTATATCTACAAGCCATCTAGCTGTTTGTCCAAATGCAGATTTTTGAGATGTTTGGAGAAGAACCTAACAGTTGAGCCTGAAATCTTAAACCATAAGCATTAAGTCTGTTGTGTACAAAATTCTTCCCTTGCCTCTTAGCCGATGATGGTGACAGGGTGTAGTGGTGAAGAAATGGTGCATGTCTGGGATGTCTTTCTTTCTTCTCAACTATAGGTATCTTCTTGAGCCAAGCTAAAAAGAACATAAGAAATATAATGCTTTAGAAAGTTATTGTTTTATAAAAGCATGTTGGTATTGTTGAACCCTGTTTTGCCAATAAAGGCTTATAAATGGGAAGAGGTGTGTCTTAGTTCAGGCTGCTGTAACAAAATATCATAGATTAGGTTGCTTACACACCAAAGATTTGTTTCTCACAGTTCTTGAGGCTTGGGTGTCCAAGGTCGAGGTACCAGCAGATTCACTGTCCAGTAAGGGCCCACTTCTCCTTATGCCTTCACGTGGTCTTTCCTTGGTGTGTATGTCTAAAGAGAGAGATCTCTCCATCTTCATCTTCACATAAAGGCACTAATCCCATCATGAAGGTCCCACCCTCAGACCTAATCTAAACCCATCTGCCACCCAGAGGCCCTACCTACAAATACCATCACACTGGGGGTTAGTGCTTAGTGCTTCAACATATGGATTTGGGCGGAGGGAGACACAAACATTTAGCCTATAATAAGGCATCACCCTCCAAAGGAACATTATAAGGTACTAAAAAGACTCTAACCTTAATAATCAATGTAATGCAAAATCACTTTTACTCTAGGTTAAGAACAGGTAATAATTTAGTAATTGTTTATATGATAGCAGAAGCACTGTTTTCCTGGGCACTTTAGTTCCATTTGAGACGCAGGAAGTTACCAGGTAGTTGGGGTTAAAAAGTTAGTCTTCCTGGAAGAAAATAAGATTAATGTGGCATCAGAAATGGATTCTACAGCTCATGAGGGAAAGGTAATAAATAATAATCTTTTAGCCAATGCAACCAGGTGTTGGTAACCATTTTTGTGCCCTGGACTCTGTTAACTATCTGGTGACATCTATGTGGACCCCTTCTCAGAATAATTCTTTTAAATGTGTAAGATAAAATGCATAACAAAGGAGACTACTTCTACTGAAGCAGAGCTTTATCCCTGGACCTTTGGGGACCACGGCCCATGGACCACAGATTAAGAACTCCACGTACTTGAATCCTACCAGAAGATAATAAGGTTAAAAAAGGAATACTTTCAGTGTTATAATTACTGTCTTACAAGGCAATGTGAGAATGAAATACAAAGTTGTGAAGTGATCTAAAAGTAGCACAAGAACTCATTGCAGTGCTTGAGGAGGGAGCACCTGAGAGTGACTACAGAAACCACAGCTTCTTTCATTGATTCATTGCTCTCTTATGAACTTTCCAGGTGTTTTTCAATATTAGATGTTTTTATTTTTCTCTTGGGCAAGCGAACATGTTCACTTTTTCTATTGTAAATACTTCCAGTTCTCCATTTATGGAATCAAAGTACCAATCAAATTATGTTCTTTGAAAGTTGAAAATTAAAATGTAAGCCAGGCAGAGAGGCTCATACCTGTAATTCCCACACTTTGGGAGGCCAAAACGAGAAGAACACTTGAGGCCAGGAGTTCGAGACTAGCCTAGGCAATGCAATGAGGCCCCCAGCTCGACAAAAAAAAATTAAAAACTAGCTGGACATGGTGGTGTGCACCTGTAGTCCTACCTACTTGGGAGGCTGAGGTAGGAGGCTAGCTTAGGCCCAGGAGTTCAAGGCTGCAGTGAGCTAACATAGCACCACTACACTCCAGCCTGGACCCAGAGTGAGCCCCTGTATCTAAAAATAAATAATGAATAAATAAAAGTAATATAAATACAAAGAATAAATGGTACATATTCATCAGTGAGCAGTTCTGAGCAGCTGCCACATTGGGTTATGGGAATTATAGGTATTTTGAGACAAGGTTCTTTCCGACAAGAAGTTAAAAATCTGGAAACAGTTACAGAGAAGGAAAAAGATAATTTCAATACAGTGTGATCAGTAATTTTTTTTAACTTGTTGTCTCAAATGTTGCAATTTAAATAGAGGGATGTGATATGTCTCTTTTCTATAATCCTGGGCTCTTTGTAAGTGAAAAATATATCATCATTTTGTCGAAATGATAATATTATGCTTTCCTTTCGAGAAGCAAAAATAGTTTTTTCCTGGAGATGCTGAGCAGAGCTTTAGAGGTTAAATATTTTATCCCCCTGCTTTTGGGCCAGGCATTTGCAGACCACACAAATAGAATAAAATCTGCTTGACTTTTAATACATTACGTAACTTCTCTTAGCCAATTTTAACAATGCTCAAATTATTTCTCATTTCTTTTCCAGTTTTTTTTTATGGCATACTTTATGCCTGCTTCTGTCAGTCCTGAAAATGGAAATTATCCAGACATCATTATGGCTTTTATATACTTCATATATTTTATCAAATAAATAATAATGAATTGGTGAGAGAGTGAATAAATGTACTTGCAAGGCATTACAAATCCTTCTGTTTTGTACTCTGAATTTCAGTTCCCTTTAATTTTTCTACATATCTTCTGTGTTCTAACATCATTATGGATTTCTTTAACCCACCTTAAATTTCCAAGCCCCTCTTCAAATGAGAATAGAACTAGACTTCTGCCTCTTTGGAGGGAAAACCAAGCATAATGAAACTATGTCCATGCGTGGGGCAAATGTCATACCATAATTATTGGCAGATGAATGCATTATTAATGATGTCACCCCCTAATTGAGAACATCAATTATGTGATAAATGTCAAAGGGCTGATTTATTGTAACAAGCTTGGATCTTAGAGACTGCCAGTAATTCTTTATACCTTAAACCATATTTAACATTATTTTTTTGCCAAGAAAGCTATTGAGGGAAGGCATCCAGAGACAGCAGCTGAAATTTTGGGTAGCTTTTTAACTAGCTTAATTCTACATATTTATGGAACTAACTGAATGACTCTTGTTGGTAAATGACATAAATGTAACTTTGATAACTTTCCACCCCAAATTTTGTATAGATGAAAGAAATTCACAGAAATCATAGATTTTAGATTTGAGAGGGAACATGTAGGTTATACACACCAGTCGTTCTCAAAATGGGATCCCAACCAGCAGCATTAGCATCAGCATCACTGGGGAACTTGTTAGAGATGCAGATTCTTGGGTTTGCTGCAGACTGACTGAGTCAAAAATTCTGGGGGTGGGACTCAGAAATGTGGGTTTCTACAGGCTCTCCAAGTGATTCTGACGCACACTGTATTTTGAATATTACCGACTTAGATTGGCACTATTGACATTTTGAACCAAGTGATCCTCTGTTGTGGGGGAGTGCCCTGTGTATTATAGGATGTTTAGCAGCATCTATAGCCTCTACCCACTAGATGCCAGTGGCATCCCCTCCTCGGTCATGATAGTAAAAAATATCTCCAGACATTGCCAGATAAACCCTGGGGTGGGTAGGAGGTGCAAAATTGCTCCCTGTTGAGAACCACTGTTCCCGACCAACCTCCAACCCTGATATGGGAATCTCTTCTATGGCAAACTTAACAGCTATGATTGTCACCAGTGTGAGATATTTTCTTTCCCTTTTGTGTTTGAAAGTCATGGAATTGAGAACTTATCCCCTTCTTCCAAAATCATTACTGAAAACTTAAATATTCTAATTATTTTTTATTTAAGTTTGCATATAACTTTTATAAATGGTATACATTTAATCATATATGAGACAAGAGTAAACATTTTTTATAAAGTATAGTTGATTACTAATCTTTCTTCAGAACTTTGCTCCAACATCCTGAGCACATGCAATTTTCTCTCCCCTATCCACTCACAACAGACACTGGGTCCACCAGCTGTTTTCTGCACACTTATTCCATGTCTTTCTTATAGCATTGGTGTTGCCTCCTCCCTTCTACAGTCCTAAGTCACATAAGCATATCCATTACTGCATCCTCAGGACCTAGTCCCATGCCTTGCACATTGTGGTAGTAATAATGGCTAACATGTGCTATATGGTCACCACGTCCTAGGCGCTGAGCTAAGAGTTTTCAAGTTCATTTTCTCATACCTTCACCAATAAGGCAGGCTCTATCATATTCCTTCCTGCAGATAACAAAATGGAGATTTGTAAAATTAGGTACTCTGTTAAAGGTCAAAATGCTGAGAAATGATGGAGCCTGGATTTGAACCCTGTAATTTATATCCCTGAGCTAAGGCTGCTAACCACTACACTATTGAAACTGCTTAATAGATGCTTGGTGAATGCATTCACATGTTAGTAAATATTAAGTTAATAAGTAAATGAATGAATAATTGACTTGGCTACTAACAGCTAATGGTGAATGCTTTCAGATAAGTTACATAAAAGTTCATTCATCAACCAATTGTACAATGTGAATACCAATTATTATACACTAACTGCCAACATTTTGGGGAAGTGATTTAGCAAGTGCTAGAAACAATACTACTTAGCAAAGTCATATACTTGGAGACTCAAGGACAAGTTTAAACTTGAGACTCCAAGCACTATCATACTTGGAGTCTCAAGTTTAAACTTGTCCTTGAGTCTCCACGTATGATAGTGGCTTAACTCAGAAGGTGGTCTATAAGAGCATGGAAGGGAGGTTAGTTTAAAAAAGAAGTCAAAGACTGCAGGGAGATTTTCCATACTCCTTTCTTCTCTTGCAGTCCCTGGACATTTCGGTATCTGGAAAATGAGTAAAGCCTGTGGTGTGTCAAAATCCAGTCTCTGGTGTATATCAGAATTACCTGGAGAGGGCATATTTGAAATGTAGAGGGTTATGGGGAGGTGAAGCTGAACTGTAGTCTCAGAATCTCAAAGGGTATAGCCCAGTCTTTCATGCAATGTTTTAAGGTCCTGAAGTGATTCAACTGTACACCAGGAGCTGAGAGCCTCTGCATTTCACTGTCTTCTGCCAGTCAGTTCATAAAGTCCAAAGAAGGGAACAGAAAAGAAGCCAGCAAGCACCAGAGTTGGATGGCTCTCAAAAACCCAAACGAATACACATTCTCATCTCACTTGTGCTGGAGCCTAATAAGAAATAGAAATATGGCCCCAAAAAACAGTGACATGATGATGGTGGCAAAAGATGGCTCTCCAAACCATCGCCTCAAACATCAGCTTTTTCTCCCTGACTTCTTCCCCTTGTAAGAAAACTGTCAAGCAAAGTTTTCCAACAGCAGATACACTAGCTGCAGAGATGCCTACCTGTAGGCTGGTCCCTCAAAGCAGAGCATTTTTAAGAAAGTTCAGAGTGTCCTGAGAGGGTGTATGTTTCAACTTCATTTAATAGATGAAAAAGGTGGGACCAGTTGGTGTGGCCAATTTTAACGTTTCATAAATTTAGAAATGACTATTAATGCTTTGGGAAAATGCATGGAGCATTTTAAAACCACTGTTATTTAATTTTTAGTTTTCCAAGACTACAAATCTTTTTTGCACAAACAAAATAAGACATTTTAATTATCCTTGTGTGAATTTTAAAATGACTGCTATATATTGCTTTCTATGTTCTTTTTCCAAACAAATATTTATGTTTTTCTTGAAATTCAAGATGCAAAGTTCCTGTTTCAACAGTACTGGCAAGAGAAAAGTGCCAGCCAAGAACCAGGTTTGCTGGAAAAATCAATGGACAAGACAAGGGAAGGTTTCATGTTCTCTGACATGAACATATCACTTAGGCTCCCTGAGTCTCACCAATCCATAATCAGTACATTATGTGAAAGCATAAGAACTCAAACTAAATTCAGGTGAGAGAATATTAGAGTTTAAGGCTACTTTTGTCTTCAAAAGACTTCAATTCACAGCTGGGCACGGTGGCTCACACCTGTAATCCCAACACTTTGGGAGACCTAGCCAGGCAATCACTTGAGGTTAAGAGTTTGTGACCAGCCTGGCCAACATGGTGAAACGTCATCTCTACTAAAAAAATACAAAAAAAAAAGTTCCATTCACAACCAGCTGGAATTGAAGATTGTTCTTGTACTTGCAGGCAAAAACAGAAACATAGAGATCATGTGACCTAGAGTTTTTCAAACTGTAAGCTGTGACGAAAAGTCATGAAATCAATGTAGTGGGTCACATCCAGCCTTTTTTAAATAAAAATGATAGATTAATATAGACGCTATCAGAATACATCAGTCATAGAAAGGTTAATTATTGTTTCATGAAACTTGCATTTAGGGTGTGACTGTGTGTGTCACAATACAAAATATATTCCTTGCTATAGATCATCAGTGCAATACCTTCACTTTACAGATAGGAAAAAAAAAAACAGGCCAAAAGGGGTCAAGTGGCATGCCGAAAATTGCACCATTTAATATAAATCAAGAAAATAAATTTTAAAAATCCACTGTGTCATTTAAAAAACCCCCCTTTTTCCCAAAATCTAAGGAACAATTCTGCAAACAATGAGAGAAATTTTCCTTAGACAAAACCCCAGGGCATATTGGAGGACCAATAGCATTTGTCCCCATGGGCTATTAGAATCATAATAGTTTCATTGAGCTCAAAGAACTCTATGCAATGTATCAGTGAACTCTTCGTATCAATGAGCTCTGTGTTAAGTACTTTGTATGAATAACATCATCCAATTCTCCCACAATAAGGTAGGTACTCTAATTATCCCTTTTTACAAATGAGTAAACAGAGGATCAAAGAGATTGCAATTACTCCACTACCAAGTGAGAAAGCTGCCAGCCACCGGGATTGAGAACTAAGCTTACTTGCTTGATTGCTCTTTCTCACTTTCTCTTCAGTTGAGGCGTAGATGGATAGACAAGGAAAAATAGATGTGCAAATTCTCATACATACACATAATTTAGAGTTTAGATATTGTACATTGTATAAGTACACAAAGCTCATAAAACACATGAAAGCCATCTCTCATAGAAAATAAATAGAAAGGCAAATAATATATATGATATGTAAGTGAAACCTTTGCTGGCAATAAAGTTTTCTGTTAGGCTCAGTGTTTCTTAAAATTTAATTAACCAATAACCACCAACTGGGAAAGCAACAATGTCATATTGAGGTAGTGAACCAAATATGATGAATCTTTCCTTGACTTTTTCTAGGCAGACACCTGTGAAATTAAACTGCTTTGTTTGTCATAGATAAGATATAAATGCTTTTAATTATGATAAATTAACAAGAGAAATACACAAGAAAGAGAGCAGGGAAAGAAGGAAAAGAAAATGGAAAAGAGTGAGACTCACCAAAGTTGTTCAGTACAAAGGCTATAAAAAATATTTAGACACATACTCATTTCTGGCTTTTTGAGATAATATTTTTAATGTTTGATAATAATATGCATATATATAACCCACAAAGAAAGAGAACACAAATGAATCTATAGGAACTTCAAAATAGCACTATTTTGCTTCCCTAGTTAACCCTAATTGCTTATACCTTTGTTTTTTGTTCTGAACATTCTATAAGTTCATATAAACAGTATTTCAATACAGGATATACCATTATTAGGCCTGTGTGAGTGCCATCAGATGCAGAGAATGGAAATAAACATAACTTTAGGCTGTGATCTCCCAGTCGTTCTTAGAAACACACTCTGAAATTACAGGGCAGAAAAAGGCTGATGCAAACTCCCAAAGATAATCTAGTTCATCCCACGCACTCAGGGCAGTCTGGAGACTGACTGCCCGAAGACCGGTTGCTACTGAAAGTGTGGTCCTTGGACCAGCTGCAACGGCATCACCTGGGAGGTTGTAAGAAGTGCAGAATCTCAGACTACACCACAGAACTCCTGAATAAAAATCTGCATTTTAACAATATCCTCAAGGGATACATGCACGTGTTAAAGTCTGAGACCCATTGGGCTGTGCCATTGTAAGGGGGAAGAAATCCAAAGCTACCTTAGATAAGTTGAGATCAAAGTATAATGACATGTAAGTGCCGCGTGCCAACCAACTGCACCACTAGAAGATCACTTGTGCCCAGGAGTTTGAGACCAGCCTGGACAACATAGCAAGAGCTTGTCTTTACTAAAAATAATTTTTTAAAAATAGCCGGGTATGGTGGCACACACCTGTAGTGCCAGCTACTTGGGAAACTAAGGTGGGAGGATTGCTTAAGCCAGAAGTTCAAGGTTGCAGTGAGTGCTGATTGCATCAAAAAACCAAAAAGTGATTTGATGATCATTGATTACCATGAAATCAATGAAGGATTGAAAGCAGGTTGGCAATCTATCCTTACAAGTCAGAAGAAAAGGAAATTAAATTGTCTTGGGAGAGATGAATGTTAACAGTCCAATTTTTTAAACAGAAACAAGAACTAAAATGCTTTATATCTGACCCATTTCAAGGATAAAGGTATGTGCTAGATACTTCATGTGGTTTTAGGTGGACCAAGAGATATCTTTTTGTTTGTACCATATTCATTTTTCAGTGACTAATTCATGGCAAGTGATACAGGCTTTCCATTTATAGTAGTGATATTTCAGGTTTTTAAGTGGATCAATGTAAAGAAGTATAATAAATAATAGGGCAGATGTCTATAATATGAGTGTCTAGGCAACAAGTTTGTTAGATCAGGTCAGTATCACCTGGGTTTCACATTTCACCGGTGAGCATAATGGTTTTTTAAAAAAATAGAAGACTGCCAATCTTTCTATTTTGCCAAATAAAGGTATCTGAAAACAGAACAAACCAATATTTGCTTTATGCTATCACCAGAAAAAGAAATAATATTTTCCTACCCCAAAGCAAGAAAAATAAAGGATAGGCCTTTGTGAAAATATATGGTTGGCAGCTTCAAAAAGATGCATACATAGAGACCCATAATTCCTTATCCAAGATCTTTGCCAGACAAGTTTTATAATTCAGTTTTGCTTGCTTGGGTTTTTGAGGGGTGGCGGGATTTGGAAAGATAGTATTGTGATCTACCGCAGTGGGTAGAACTCTACCCCAGTAACACCTGGGGGAACACCCCATTGCAAACACGTTAATAATTCTGCAGTGAAGCATGCAAATATTTACACTAAGTTGGATCAATAAAGTCTATGAAACACTCATATGAAATCAGGTCAGCTCTGCCACCAACAAAGTTATGAAAAAACTTCCTGTCTTCAGAAGTTTTAGGATTTTGAAATTACAACCAAGGAATTATGTGCATGTATATCGTTACCCTTCTTCTTCTCATTTTGTTGTTGAGCAGGGACTGCTCTATCTAATGCACAATGTATTCTAATTATCCAATTATAACCATAACCCTGTGGTGGATGATAAGAGATATTAATTAATTTCATATTCCACTGGAATCTTATTGAAGAGATTTCCAAATGGACACCTGTTAGAATATAAGCTCCAGGAAGCAGGAAATCTATGTTGTCCACTGAATTACCCCAAGCACTTAAAGCTACATTGTAACTACATTGTAGCCAGTCAGTATTTGTTAAATAAATGAAAGATTTGCAAGTCAACAACCTCCTGCAAATACTAAAATTACTGTTGGCAGATCATTGATAGAGAGAGTTGAGTTGTGGTGTGTGTGGGTGTGTGTGTGTTTAATTCAGAGCAACCTGTTACATTCTTTCTATTAGAAAAAGTAGGTGTACATGTGAATGCTTCACAGGGTTCTTCCATTGTAAACAGAATTTGGGTAAGGGAGCTCCAGGTGATGATGTCATAGACTGAGTCATCTGAAACTCTCTGTCAAAACAGGCAAGTATTTAGTATTGATATTTGTTTTTTAAAAACAAGAATATTTAATTTTCCTAGCTATTTTGGATCCAGAGGGTCTAAAAATAGGTGAAGAGTCAATGAACTTTAAATAGGAGGAAAGACCATAGCACAGTAAAATAATCCTGTGAATGAATATTTGAAATTTGAAAAGGAAATTGCTTAGTGCTGAGGATCTGAAATGATTTACATGGTACAACAAAACGTGACTACAGCTAGGCGAAATATGATGGCAAAAAGAAACTAGTGTAATTGTGACCTAATCCTTCCAGAAATGAATTAGTTTTGTTCTCTTCCCTTGACTTACATGCTATGGTTTTAAGAAAAGTGTGAGTAAATGAGCAAAAATTCTTTGTCGGGGAAAAATGTACCCCCAGAAAAGGGTAAGGTTGTATCACTATCCTTTAAGTGAGGGGAACATGTACGTGCATTACAAATTATTGGCAATCTTTTTCAGAACTAAGACAAAATCCTGCAGGCACTTAACAAACATGGTATATAGGGAAATTCTGTTTGGTTTTCTGGGGGACTTTGAGAGGGTTTTTGGTTGGGTTTTTGTTTGTTTGTTTTTTGAGATGGGGTCTCACTTTGTCACCCAGACTAGAGTACAGCAGTACGATCACTACTCACTGTTGCCTCAAGCTGCTGTTGCCTCACTACTCCCGGGCTCAAGCAGTTCTACCTAAGCCTTGAGAGCAGCTGGGACCACAGGTGCAGGCCACCACATCTGACTAATTTTTTTAACTTCTTATTTGTAGAGAAGAGATCTCGCTGTGTTGCCCAGGCTGGTCTCCAACTCCTGGGCTCAAGCAATCCTCCTGCTATGGCCTCCCAAAGTGTTGGAATTATAGGCATGAGCCCTGTGCCCAGCCTATAGGAAAATTTTTAATTGTCCACAATCCTATCCATCCAAAGATTAAGGAGCTAAATTATTAATAAGTAGCCAATATCTTCTAAACATAATAGCCCAAGACCATCATAATCATAATAGCTAAGAGACAAATATTAACTTAGGACCTGTATCCTTTTCTCTACGTCATTTACCGTGTGATAAATATTTTCCCTTCTTCTTTTACTATTAGGAAACAAGGTTCCCTAGAGCTTACATACCTGTACTCTGACTATTATATTAATTATTAAATTAAATTAAATTTTCTCAAGAAAAAAATAGCACATGTAGTATATACTGAGACATACAATACATACTTGATTAAGAAACTAGGCTGTGGAGAATAACCAGGACAAGCTTTTAAGCTAGAATGTTATTACGTTCTAATTCTGGTAAGAATAGGAGCTTCTAGGAATTCAAAGAGGGCCCAGGTATGTGTCTTTTCTTCTAATGAGAACCTCTAACAGGGGGAAAAAAAAAAAGTAGAAATAGTCTGTTCATCTCTGATCAAGTTCAGAGCACTATTTTTTTTTTTTTGAAAGAAAGGAAAAGAGAGGAAAGAAAGTGAGAGTGAAAGAAAGAAAAAAAAAAAGAATGTACGAGAGAAAGAAAGAGGAAGAAAAAGAGGGAGAGAGAACAGGATTCTTGTTCTACTGCCCAGGC